>JBBPBX010075771.1:0-12500 GCA_038048925.1 Garcialebias charrua | reverse complement strand
CATACATGTTACATACATAACACATATATACAGTGCTTTAAAGAAATTTCTTCAAATGAACATTCACTTGGCCTAAGGATGAGCTGCTTAGATTTTAGTGGTCAAGGTTAGGATCACATAACCAATCATTCTGTTCTCTTTATATTCCAGGACATTGAATCCAGAGAGGCTGAGGCAGACATTGCGGAGAAGACCATGGGCATCTACACTGTCCGAGCAGAGGGTCGTGGTCCTGATGGTCCAGGTAATGGACGCTTTGCTGATGTTGGAGTTGTGCTGGAAGGTGTGGAAGTCCTCCATAACCTACAGAGTGTCAGCCATGCGTGCGTGATGCTTTATGGACTGATCTATGCACTCAACTTGAGCTATCCGAAAAGCCTGACCCGTACATTCGAGGTGTACCAGAAAATCCTGATGAACCTGGACTCAGCCAAGCTGTCACCAAAAGTACAGGGACTGAAACTCAAATTGCCCCAGTGATTTGGCTGGCAATAATGCACTTACACAGCTACCTGATTTTTTTGTCAGTTTCTCCATCATACAGACTGTTTAATCCCTTATAGTTCTTGAAGGGTGTTTCAGGAAAATACCTGTTTGATGTTGTTCTTTTTTTTTCTTTTGACGTTGAAGCACTTAACAGGAAGTGATGTGTGAATGTGGCTGTGTAGGTGAGTTCATATGCAAGTTCATAGATGGTTCGTTTCTAAAATGTTTTAGCGGGACATATTGTATTACCTCAGCTCAAACAAGATTTTTTTCTTGAATTGTTTCCAGATTCAGTGGAGTTAAGTGTTACAAAGATTTGTTCTAAAAGGTGCTTAAGTTTCTACAAAATCCACTAAGGTGAAGTCTTTATTTTTTTACTTGTAATATTTTAGGAAAAGTATGGCCAAAATGGGACCTATGGTCTTGTGAATATGCACAAGTGAAACTTTAATTTTGATATTATAATTTTGTGTATTTAATATGATTTAAACTTTAATAAAGATGTTGAATGAACAAGAACTGATTGCTTCATTAAGATTGTTCGTATGAATGGAAAGGAATTGCATAAATGTTATGCATTTTGAATATTTTAGTTAATTACATATGCATAAATGACATGTAATTAAAATGAATATATGCTATTTATATTGAATAGTAAACCTGATTATTATGCAAATTAAAATAATATTCTTTATGTATTTGAAATAAATACACTCAATATTATTCATTTAGAGTAATTATATATTATTAATTCTGAATACATAAACCTGAGGGTTATGCATTTAAAATAAATAGGCCTTATTACATGAATGAATATGCATCATGTAAGGTTTATTTCATAAGTTTGTGTTAAAATTATCTAATAAAAGTACATGCAATTTTGTAATGTAATAAAATTACATAAATCTTAAAAATTAGGGTTAAATATTTCTGTGAGTGTATTTATTACATGGCGTCAAAATAAAGTCCATAGCCAAGATTTTTGGCGTAAGCCGCCAGACCATCCATCGGAGGATGAAAAGTAATAGATTGAGGTAAGCTCATTATTATTATATTACAGTATATTTGTTGTTGTTGTGCCAATATTTGTTGAGGACTGTACACTAATTATAAGGGATGACCAAGTGTGTGCATGGCTAAAACTGGTGGATTATGCATAGCAATTAATAAACATTAATCACAATGAATTAAATAAACATTTCATCATGTCACCCTGGCTAAACTTTGGCAGCATTTTATTTCCTTTCATTATACTCTTGCTTGTGATGCTATTGTTTTGGTATTAGGCTATTTTTGTTTTTCTTGAATCACTTAAGAGTTATTTTTTACATGAAATGCTATACCGGTATAAATAAACTTGCATTGCCTTATTGAGGTAATTTTAGCAGTAGTTCTGTTTATCAGGACTGGGTTATTCCATCCAGGGAACAGTGACATATCCCAGGTGATCCTTCTTCATATTACAGGCCGCTAATAAAAGGCCAAAAAAATCAACAATTACAATCCTGTCATAGATCATCATGTCTCAAACCTGGTACCAAACAGCAATCACATGTTCAACGGAAAATCATTTAACAGCATCACTGAAAAATCAATAATGAACCATCTATTTTGCAATGATCATTTCATAACCTTGTGTTTTTGTTTGTTCAGAAAGTCGGACGTGTATTCTGCAATGAGTGATGAAGAGCTAGATGCCATCATTGCAGAAATCCGATTAATTGTTTATGTTTATTAAATTTGTTCATTTTTTTACAGAAGAAACTATACAAGACAATCTCATTAAATGATAGTGTACAAAATGTAAAAAAATGAAAGGTAGCAGAAAGAAGAATAAATCTTATTATATCTGCCCCTTACTTACAACAATCAGATTAAACAACAATAATCAGCCATGTAAACAATAATAATCTTCAACCAACTTTTCAACAATCAGATTTAACAATAATAATCTTCAACCAACAGTACAAAATGACTAACTCTTTCTAATTTTCTAATTGATACAATACAAATTTACAACAGTACAAAATGACTAACTCTAATTTTCTAATTGATACAATACACATTACGCTATTTCATATATTTTTTTTAACACATTTGTTTTGATCATTTTTTTAAATGTAAAAATAGACTTGGCATTTTTAACTACATTCTCCAAGCCATTCCATAATCTAATTCCCTGGATTGAGGTAGAACGTCCCTTCAAACTAGTTCTGAACTGTGGTTTTACAAACAACTCTGTCCCCTTTAGATTATAACAACTTTGTCTTTTAACAAAGTGCATTTGGATATTTAAAGGTAATGCATTTCTTTGAGCTCTATACATAACTGATAAGATATTATAGTCTACTAAGTCATGGAACTTCAATAATTTAAGGTGATAGAATAATGTACTTGATGGATGACGATAATGCTTTCTAGTGATAATTCTTACAGCTCTTTTCTGTAATACGAATATAGGTTTTGTGATTGTTTTACACGCATTCCCCCAAACATCAATGCAATAGATTAGGTGTGGAACAATGATTGTGTTATACAACAAATATAGAGCCTTATCATTTAATAGGTCTCTGACTTTGTACAGTACTGCAATCGATTTAGCTATTTTTATTCTTACAGAATTTATGTGTTGTTTCCATGTCAGTTTGTCATCAATGATAACACCCAAAAACTTCACCTCACTCATTCTACAAATCTCACTATCCTCAATTTTGAGTGGGACATCAACAGTTTTCTTTTTATTACCGAATATCATGTAATTAGTTTTCTCTAGATTTAATGATAATTTATTTATTTTAAACCAAGTTTGTATCTTGACAAATTCTGTCTTTATCAATTCCAACATTTGTTCAATATCTTCACCTAAACAGAAAAAAGTGGTATCATCAGCAAAAAGTACACATTTAAGGAGTCCTGACACATTTACTAAGTCATTCACATATAAAATAAAAAGCTTTGGTCCAAGTACAGAGCCTTGGGGAACTCCACATGTGATATTACAGAGGTCAGATCTTACATCATTTATTTGTACAAATTGTTTCCTATCTTTTAAGTAGCTAGATACCCACTGTAATGCTGGTCCTCTAATACCATATTTGCTTAGCTTTTCTAGGAGAATGGTGTGATCAATAGTATCGAATGCTTTTTTTAAATCAACAAAAATACTGATACAATATTGTTTTTGATCGACAGCAGTAGTTATTTGTTCCATTAATTCCATGAGAGCCATTGATGTAGAGTTTTTTGCTCTAAATCCATACTGACTATTGCTTAGAATATTTTGTTTATCTAAAAATTGGTCTAGTCTGTTTACAAATAGTTTTTCAAGAATTTTTGAAAACTGTGGTAATAAGGATATAGGTCTATAATTGTTGAATACACATTTATCACCATTTTTAAAAAGAGGAACGACCTTAGCTACTTTCATATTATCTGGAAATATTCCTGTTGAAAATGATAAGTTACATATGTAAGTGAACGGCTCAATAACATGGCTCATTATGTCCTTCACAAACATCATATCCATGTCCACCCAGTCTTTCGATCTTTTGTCTGTAAGATGTTTTACTACATTCATTATTTCCTCTTTGTTAGTTCCATTTAGAAAAATACTATTTGCACAACCTGTAATTGAGTGGGTCACATTTTTATCTACTTTAGGTATCTTAGCTGCAAGGCTTGATCCAACATTCACAAAATATTGATTAAATTCATTTACAATTTCATTTTCATCATGAATTTCATCGTCGTCTTTTACAAAATATTTTGAAATACCAGTTTTTGCTTTATGATTCTTCAGGACACTATTCATTACTCGCCATGTTGCTTTCATATCACCATTACTTTTATCTAATAATTTACTATAATATTCTTTCTTATGTTTCCTTATAATCCCCACTAATTTATTTTTATACTTTTTATATTTTTCTTCAGCGCTCTGACTTCGCAATTTCAAGAAACATGAATACAAATAATTCTTTTTTTTACAAGCATTTCTCAACCCTTTTGTCATCCATGGTTGATCAATCGTATTTCTCTTTGTGTAATTTGTTTGCACACAGTTTTTTTCGTACAGAGCTTCCAGGATATTCATAAACTCATCATATGCTCTGTTCGCATCATTGACATACACATTCTTCCAGTCTTGTTTATTTAGATCCTCTTTCAGTTTTTCTAAAACTTTTTTTGACGTGTTTATGATCTTTTTCTTCATTGCGACTGCTTTTGTGATGCTTTGATCATTTTTATAGATTGTGAAAACTGGTAAATGATCACTTAGATCGGTCGTTAAGATACCACTTATCACGTCCCCAAACACAGGGTACCGACTGATGAAATGGTACCTTCGTGCCTATGGACTACTTGTGCAAAGTAAGTTTGACTACTTGTGCAAAGTAAGTTTGATATTACATTAATCTTTATACAGACGTGGATGAAAATATTAGCACCCTAAGGATAGAAATGTGTTTCAGTACTATTGAAGGCAAAAAACACGATTTAAAAATTGAAAAAAAAAAAAAAAAAACTTTTCAAAAATGATTTAGAAATACTTCTCTTTGAAAAAATACATTTTCAGAGTAGTAATTTACAATGTGTATGTAATACTTTCTTTAAATTCTACACATCACAGCACGTACATCATCAGCTGTCTAAGGTGTCACAGGGCAGCATGGCACAAGGCTGGCCATTGTAGTGGTTTTTCATACAAAAAAAAATTCTGTGTAAACACTGACATCTTTAATTATAAAAATAATTAAAAGACAATATGTGATTGAAATAAGACAGTGCTGTAATTTTTTTTTTTAAATGTATTTTCTGTTTTAGATTAACATTTTTCTGTTGTTCTTGTTTGTTGCAGCCACAAGAGTATGCAACACCTTGAGAAGAGTGGACCCATTTGGGACTGAAATTCGAGCTATGGCCAATTGCACCCTGAGAAGAAGACAATACTCTGTTCCTGCACCAAATGCAATGTGGCACATAGATGGAAACCACAAATTAATACGGTTCTTATTAAAAAACTTTTAAAATACTTGGCCATAGGATACATTGAGTTGTTCCATTCTTTGTAAAAATGTTCATCATTGTATTCTACCTTATTTTTTGTGTCAAATTAACCTTCTTCACACTTAGTTCTGATGCTTTATCTTTTTATTTTTTTACCTGTATAGATGGAGATTTGTCATTCATGGTGGAATAGATGGCTTCAGCCGTTTAATTGTTTATCTGTCTGCTGCAACAAACAACCGAGCTTCTACAGTGTTGGAGAGCTTCGTTGGTGCCATCCACAAATTTGGTTTGCCATCACGTGTACATTCCGACAAGGGTGGTGAGAATACTGAAGTTTCCTACTTCATGGTGGAACACAGAGGAGCCAACCGCAACTCGCACATTACTGGACGAAGTGTACATAACCAGCGGTACGTTTTCTATTACAGTGTTTTATGAGAAAAGCTTTCCAGGAGGAAACACATGATATTATTCCCAAACATTTATTCATGTTGTTCCTATGCAAAGACTCTCACAGTCTCGTCTCACTCTCAAATTCTGTTTTCTCTTACATAATGGACCACAATGTATTGAAAATAGCATGACTGTCAACTCTCTTTGCTTAAGAGGGCTTTTGTTGTTGTTTTTCTTTTTACATTTACAAATTTTCTAGTATATTTTCAACAGATCTCTCTTCAGTGGCTTTAAACAATTGTTAATTTCCTGGCAAAAAACAATGCAGACATGTTCCAGTTTTTAGTTTTCTACACCGCTTGAAAATCTAGCTTTTTTATATTGCAACTCCACCTTATAATTACCATTTTATTTTCACTTGTTAAAATATTTTTAATTTTTATGCATCCTTTATGATTGTCTATTGTTGTCGTTTTCCACTGTTGTCATCTTGTCAAAATATGTAGGACTTTTGGGTTGAAAACAGACTTATACTGCTACAAAGATCTTTACAACACATATACACACACATGGTAAGTTGCCTTTGGCACAGGCTCAGAGCAGGGTGTAATAACACACCGTCAGTAACCCTAGATTAGTTTAATTTATATGGCATTTTAAACTCATAAGCAGAAAAACATGATGTATGTTTTTTACTTTTTATATGCTTTGTCTGTATTTTGGTAAACCATCTTTGTGGTATTGCATGGCATTTTGGTTAACCCTATGCGATAAGGAATGGGATTGAGTTAGGCCTTACCTGCACACAGCAAAGGTCATATATGCATGCTCACTCAGGCCCAGGAGGCCTGAACAGAATTAGGTCCAGTAGATAAGGCAAACCTTTCTGCTGTTAGTTTTGCTGTGTTTTGCTGTGTTGTCAAATAGAACTCCCCAAAATAAATAGAAAGAACACTTTGTTAAGATGAGCTGAAGGCCTCTTAAAACAGAGCTCTGTGGATCAAGGCCTGTTAAAAATGAAGAGAGTTTTTAAAGCAAAGATAATTAAAATAAAATGTAATCTTTGAATGAGCACTTTTCATGCTACAGCAGCCAGACACAGAGGCTCTAACGCACACACACACACCCACGCGTACACGAGCACACGCACCCACTCCCACACACATACATTTTAGTGTGAGGAGCACGGTCTCTTATCTTAAACACAGCTGAGACACAGGAGAAAGTCAGGCCTTGGTTCAAAAGAAAAGTGAAAAGCTTCAGATGGGAATGTGAACTTTTGTGAAACAGAATTCTATTGAAGCAAAATGTTTTCTGGATGTTAAGTGATTGATTGAATATGCAGAATTATGTATTGAGAAGTAAAATGTATGTTATTTTATGTTTTCTTTTATGATTCACAGCAAACTAAAGGATGCTTCACTGCTGAGGGTTGAAAAATATAGTTTTGAACATTACATAGCAAGTTATAAGAGTGTTTTTTCCACAGTTTGAGCAAATGTAGGTAAAAGTTGAGGAACTGAGTGAAAGGTGACCAGAGTGTTCATGAGCTGAGGGAGGGCTGACAGCTGGAGGAGACATTATGTCATTGCTCAGTGAGGGCTGAGAGGAGGGGTAAAAAGTTACCTCACTATTGACCAATAGAATGACAGGAAAATGACATGATGGTCTAGAATAGTGGGGGTCAAACCCTTTTCTTGAGTATAAATAAGGCTGTTTAAGAAGAGAAGTTTGCTGAAGATTTTTTGAAGACCATTTGGATTACTGGACAAAGACGGACGCTCTGGAACTAAAGAAGAAGATATTCTAAAAAGACTCTCCTTGGACAAAAAAGGAGATATTTTTGCTTCAGCCTGGATCCCTTGCTATTCTTCTTCAAAAATTGGATTAATTACAGAGCTGGAATATAGCCTCAAATCTTGATTCAGGATTGAGGTATTTTTTCCTTGCCTTTGGTAAATAAGCCCCTGTGGATTTGCCGAACAGAAGGTAAGGAAATATTCCCATTCTTGTCCAGAGCATTAAAATTATATTAAATTTAGTATAACAGCAACAAGACTGCTACTACCTGAGGATGGAAAATCGGCTACAAGGATAACTTTGTTTGATGAAAGATTAAAGTAATTTTGGGAGAAGCTCCGAGCGCTGACAGGCTGTTTACTTAGATAGGAACACGGTGTGCTTTCTTATCTTAGGCCTGCTCTGAAGCCTTGTTTGTCAGTACCGCAGAACAAATGATGGATTAAAACATCATTTAAAGGAATATACTATTTTGCTGAAAACCTTGATGGATTCAGAGAGTTGATTGATTTTAAATCTGGAAGAGTTTAAAGAGAAGTTTTGTGCGTCGAGAGATCAGACTGCAGCAAGCTGAATGTTTGGAAAAGTTTGGAAGATAAGGAGAACGCAGTGTCCCTGTTCATCTTCTAACTGCGGCTGAAGGCCTCCCGTCAGCTCGACTGAGCAATGATGGATTAAAAGACGCTCTTTTGTGGAATACTATTTTTCCTGATCTGGAAATATTTTTGTGGAACAAAACAACATTTCTGGATAAGATTCAACATTAATTATGGAATACAACTGGTTGAAGATGCTGAAGTCATGAGGAATTAGTTGAATTTGCTGGATACTTTAAGAAGATTGGTTTGATTCAAAAAGAGTTTACTCCAGGACGAAAGAAGTGTTTTTGCGGCATTGGAATCTGCTCTGACGGGTCCTGACTTATCAGCTTGTTAAAGCTAAGGGAACACCGCTTCTGACGCCCTGGTTGTCAGTACCACGGAGCAGATGTTGGAAAACCTTGAAGAATTATATTGTGGAAAGAAGACTTGGATTAATGCCTGCATTCGGAGAGCTGATTGATTTTAAATCTGGAAAAGTTTAAAGAGAAGTTTTGTGCGTCGAGAGATCAGACTGCAGCAAGCTGAATGTTTGGAAAACAATCTTTGATGGATTAAAGCTGATTTTGCAGGATTGGAAAGTCAGTTATTGTTTTCGGGTCATCTGGTCTGACCACGGAGTGAGACCTGCCAGCTAGAAGCTGACTGACCTTGGATGAAAAGCCAGGAGAACACGAAGTTCTAATTTTAACCTCAGGCCTGCTTTGAAGGCCTTGCTCATCAGCATCGCAGAACAACTGAATGGATTACAATATCTTTGAATGGATAACACTTTTGAGGAATAATTGATTTGCCTAGGAGGATTACCAGATTTTTAACCCTGAACAGTTTTGATGGATTACAACTGGGATTTTTAACACGACAGAATTACCTGGAGTTTTTCTGTGGAATTACAACGAAGACTTATTCAGTCTGTTGGAAGTGCGGGCTTTCCTGACTGGATAATAACAGGATTAAATGAAGATTTCTAGAGTGGATGATTACAAAACAAGTTTTTCCTGAAGGATTAAAAACACAAGCTTTTCCTATGTGGGATTAAACAAAGATTTGTTCAGTCTGCTGGAGTGCAGACTTCTGACTGGAGTGCAACAGCATCACCTGGAGGTGACAAGATTTCCTGATAGGATTAAAATAAGTTTTCCTGGTGGAGATAAAAACATAAGTTGGAACACACCAAGTTTACCTGGATGGATCAAACATATTTGATCGGAATCAGATTATTGTAGAATAAACCAACATTTTAGAAGATTATACAGATTATTGATTGGAGTAGAACTCAATTCAATTAAAGCTAAAAACACATTAAGACCCAGCGTGTGGAGGACATCTTTGGTGAGCTGTGAATCATTTTATCTCTTAAATGCAAATCATGTAACCTGATTGAATCTTTTCTGTAGTAAGTAGTGCTTATGCTGTTAAATCCCCTGCAATTAAATATTAAAGAATATAAAACGTACAAATTTGGATTTTTCATTGTCATGATCTGCGCCTGTCAGGCTCTGCGCCTGTCATGTTTTTTCTGTTTTTGCTCACTCCTCAGTTCATGCCTCATCGCTAATCATTTTCACCTGTTGTCCATAGCTAATCACTTTCACCTGCCGCCTGCCAAGGTGCTCTGAGTTTTACTCACTATCCCTCAGTGTATAAAAGCCCTCTCATTTCATCTGTTCCTCGCCGGGTCATAAAATCAAATCAAATCCATTCCTCCCTGATGTCTGGTGGAGCCATCTATCATTCCCTCGTTTTGTAAGTGACTGCACCGTTCAGTCTTTTTGTTTTGTTTATTAAAGTGATTATTATTTTACATTTGTGTCTCTGAGTCCTGTTTCGCCTGCATTCTGGGTCTGCGTCCTCCACCGGAACCGAATCCTGTCAGTATGACCCGGCCATCACGTAATCGCAGGACCCACAGGCGAAACAGCAAACCGGCTCAGCGTCTGACGGACGCGGCCCCAGGACTGGACGGGCTGACCGTGATCCACATGTACGGGGTTTGTGCGGAGAACGGCTGGGGGAACCACAGCTCGGAGACGGAGGTTCTCTCATCCCCGCTTCTGGTCGAGGAGGAAGAGCGGAAGCACGGAGGCGGCCGCGCAGCTTTTTGGCTGTCTCCCCCCTCCGTTCCAACACTCGGGTCGATGTGGTCTGACTCGGACGAGGAGGAGGACGAGGACCCAAATGGGTTTTGGATGGACCCGGTATCGGCTCACAGTCCACGTCACCGCTGGACAGAACGTGCGGACATTTCCGGGTTCCAGCCCCGCCCACCGTCAAACTCTCCACGCCGGCTGTCAGAAAAGCCGGGGAAATTTTCTTGGGGGGGGGCATGTGTCAGCCCATGCACTGACAGCGGTTCTGACAGGACTGAGGCGAGACTGGGGCAGAAGGAGGAGGTTGCTCGCCCATACGCTCCTGTTGCTGGGAGCCTGGAAGTCTGCAGCTCCAGTGTTTTGTGGGAGAGATTAATCGCCGCCGAAGGAATCATTTCCTCATATACTGGAGCTGATAACAAAGACGACTCGCTGGGGGCGTGGCAACTGTTCGAGCAGGCTTGGGAGGAGAGCTGTGTGTTACGCTCACTGCTCGCTCGCGTTCAGCCTGGTCCACCTCCTGCTGATCACAACTCGTCTTCATCAAGTCCTCTTCTGAGCCGTCCCACAGCAGCTGAACGTCCCACAGCTGCTGAACGTCAGAACTCACAGACAGCTGCAGCTCCCACCCATCCACCCACAGCTGAATATCTGAGCCCAGTAGCAGCTTCTCAGCCTGATGCACCTCCCAGCTCAGGTCCAGCAGCACCCAGACTGGTCCCTGTCCCAGCACCCAGACTGGTCCCTGTCCCAGCACCCAGACTGGTCCCGGTCCCAGCACCCAGACTGGTCCCGGTCCCAGCACCCAGACTGGTTCCTGCACCAAGGCTGGGTCTTGCACCCGGTCCATCGGATGCAGTATTTCTCATTGTCTCCACAGAAACTGGTCCAGATGTGATCCTGGGTGCTGAGGTCCTCTCTGCCGCTGGAGATCAGCAACCAGCCGCAAAGGACTCTGAACTGGCTGCTGCAGACCTCGACGCTTCGGCTGCTGCAGACCTCGACGCTTCGGCTGCTGCAGACCTCGACGCTTCGGCTGCTGCAGACCTCGACGCTTCGGCTGCTGCAGACCTCGACGCTTCGGCTGCTGCAGACCTCGACGCTTCGGCTGCTGCAGACCTCGACGCTTCGGCTGCTGCAGACCTCGACGCTTCGGCTGCTGCAGGTCTCGTCTTCTCAGAGGGTCCAGACGCCGAGGGTCCAGACGCCGTCTCTTCGCCTGCAGACTCGACGGTGGTCTCCTCGCCTGCGGCCTCGACGGCGCCCGACGACGTCTCGGAGGAGCCCGACGACGAGGGTCCAGACGACGACGTCTCGGAGGAGCCTGACGACGAGGGTCCAGACGACGACGTCTCGGAGGAGCCTGACGACGAGGGTCCAGACGACGACGTCTCGGAGGAGCCTGACGACGAGGGTCCAGACGACGACGTCTCGGAGGAGCCCGACGAAGAGGGTCCAGACGACGACGTCTCAGATGGGCCCGACGAGGGTCCAGACGACGACGTCTCAGCCGAGGGTCCTCACAAAGACGGGGGTCTCGAGGATCCTGACGACGAGGGTCTTGAAGACGTCTCGCCGTTCGACGTCCACGAGGGTCCCCACGACGAGGATCTCGATGACGGGGGTCCCGACAACGCAGACGACGACTCGGGACCGGCCGACCAAGTCCCTACTGTCGGGATCTTGTTTCCGGCCGACGATGGTGTTCCGGCCGACGATGGTGTTCCGGCCGACGAAGGTGTTCCGGCCGACGAAGGTGTTCCGGCCGACGAAGGTGTTCCGGCCGACGAAGGTGTTCCGGCCGACGAAGGTGTTCCGGCCGACGAAGGTGTTCCGGCCGTTGCTGGGCGTTACTCCGGTCACCCGCCTAACGCATCGCCGCTCGATGGACGACCTCCTGAACCAGCTGATGGCGATGGGCGGCCTCCAGGTCAACCCCCGGATCTGGCTGGTGGTGATGGGCGTCCTCCTGGGCGTCCCCCGGATCTGGCTGGTGGTGATGGGCGTCCTCCTGGGCGTCCCCCGGATCTGGCTGGTGGTGATGGGCGTCCTCCTGGGCGTCCCCCGGATCTGGCTGGTGGTGATGGGCGTCCTCCTGGGCGTCCCCCGGATCTGGCCGGTG
>JBBPBX010075770.1:0-17271 GCA_038048925.1 Garcialebias charrua | reverse complement strand
GGAATAAACAGCAGCACGAACATGAGTTTGTATGAGCAGATGGTCACAGATGAACACAGATGAACACAGCAACAAGAAAACAGATCAGCATCAGCACAATGTGATATTTTGCAGTGTTTATTTTTTATTTTTATTTATTCATGAGTCTAACAGCCTCAGGGTAGAAGCTGTTCCTCAGTCTAGTGGTTCTACATTTGATGCTCCTCAACCTCCGTCCTGAGGGGAGTGGGGCAAAGAGTGAGTGTGCTGGGTGAGTGAGGTCTTTCATGATGCAGGTGGCTCTTTTCCTGCATCTGGAGGTGTAATGCCCCTTTTCCACTTGCTCGGCCCAGAGCGGCTCAGTCTGGTCCGGTCTGGTTCAGTTCGGCTCGGCTCACATGTAGGTTTGTTTCCATTCACTTACTGCAGCCCTTCTGTGGGCGGGGTGTAGAATCTCACTCGTCCTACCACGTGGTGGCGGTAGTGTTACCTCAAGCTATTTACTAGCCACCACTAAACGTTAGAAGAAGAACACCCTGCAAGACCTTGTCTCACCACCTGTTGGCGGTAATGTCCCTTGAGCTATTTAATGCTCTAATATTACTTTATAGACTTTTCAGCTTGTTTTAAACCCATGTGTTTTCCATTTTGTTTCTTTATAATAAAGATTATTCTCATATATGCACAAGGATCCTGTTAACATTGCTTAACACATCAATCGCACTGCCCTGTAATCAGTTAAACTATTTTTACAGTAAGGTACAGATTAGGAATTAATTAGGTTTGAATTGGCCCTGTAATATTAAATGTTTGTATTTCATTAAATTTAAACGGTAATATTTTGTCAGGGATAATTCAAAGTCAAATGCAAAAGGATAATTTGGTTTAAACTGTCCGTTAAACATTAAAAGCATGTTTCTTTAAACGTAAAAACAAAGTATTAATAATTAAATGTTTGTTGATCAGGAAACTCGTTTAGGCATCCAAGAACAGCTTCATCGGTGTTGATGGCGACGTCTGTGCATCCTTGGAAAAGCTGCTGCACCACGACCCGACATCAGGAAGGATGGATGGATGGATGGATGGATGGATGGATGGATGGATGGCTGTTCAAATCTAATAATCTTTTTTCTTATGATTCTTTAAAGGTCAAATGCAAATGGAAAATATTCTTAACTTCCAGTATGTTTTTAAACAAACACTATACTGTACACACTTAACATTGTAAAATATGTTTAGGAAATTATTGTTCAATGAGACCACTTAAGAAAAAAAAGTTTATTATGAAAACTAAGAAGTGAAAAAAGCACAAAAATAAATACTGCATACACCTAAATGATTTTTTTCTTGTTGTCTCATGTGCTTCCTCCAGAAGACAAAAGTTGATAAATTCTGGTGTTGACTTCTTCGTCTTAACTGTAAAAAAAGAAAAACATGGTTACCGGTAATTCAGTCTAGAAACAGTTTTATATGTAGATATATTTTATAAGATATATATACATATATCAAATATATCAGAAACCACAAAGCAGATATTTTTCAAACCAACACAGTGTAATCACTACATGTTTATATACACACTGTAAGCTGTTGAAGTTATTTGAATTAAAATTCGATTTTTTTATAGACATAAGTGTGTCGACCTGGCTTGTTTTTTTTCTACTAGTATTTAACACATTATATCTTATATCTCAGAAACCACAAAACAGATATTTTTCAAACCAACAGAGTGTAATCACTACATGTTTATGTGCATACTGTAAGCTGTTGGAGTTATTTGAATTAAAATTCGATTTTTTAATAATTTATTTTCGTAGCACATGTAACAGGTTTGGAATTAGTCAAAACAAATCAATTTAAATCCAGCAGATTTGACCACAACGTGACATTAAGGACTTGTTAACCTGAGGAACCCTCGTGGTATAAAGCCAGCTATGAAATATATTTTTTAAGCTTTTATTTAGCTACATTTAAAAGAAAGAACGCCGATCGACCCCACCCGCGCGTGCATGTGATGTGCACGTGTCGACCTACTTTGTTAAATCCAGCTGATTTGACCACAACGTGAAATTATTAAGGAACTGTTAAGCTCAAGCACCCTCTTGATATAACGTCAGATATGAAATATATTTTTTAAAGCGTTTATTTAGCTACATTATAGAAATAAAGACGGCTCACGTGCGCGCGCGGGCGCGCGCGTGCACGTGGCGAAACTACTTTTTTAAATCCTGCCGTTTTGACAACAACGTGAAATTATTAAGGAATAGTTCGGCTTAAGACACATGTTTGCTGTAATTTTAAATACAAATAATTGTTTTTACCGTGTTAATCTTGTAAAGTCCTTCGGTGTTTGCTCCCTCGCGGCAGCCACTTCCTCAAACTCAGTCCAGCCTCCAACCCACGGTACGGGGCCAGCCGGCCTTGGACCTGCTCTGAGATGAGTCCGGAATCTTGGCGCGGCGCCGCGCATCTGTGAGGTGGAAACGCTCTCCAACGCGCGCTTGGCACGCAAATATGACGTCACATCCGACCCGGGCCACCAAGTGGAAAAGGGGCATAAATGTCTGTGATGGTGGGGAGACTGACTCCAAAAGACTGCAGCCTTCACCACTCTCTGTAGAGCTTTCCTCTCTTCAACTGTGCAGCCTCCATGCCACACGTTGATGCTGGAGCACAGGACGCTCTCCACTGCACACCTGTAGAAGGAGGTGAGAACTGGGCTGCTCAGACCAGCACGTCTCAGCCGTCTGAGGAAGTAGAGTCTCTGATGACCTTTCTTGATCAGGCTGGTGGTGTTGTTGCTCCAGCTGAGGTTATCATTCATGTGTACACCCAAGTATTTGTAGCTGGAGACCACTTCCACTGCAGACCCACCTATTTTCAGTGGGGCGTGGGTGTGTTTGTTCCTTCTGAAGTCCACAATCATCTCCTTTGTCTTCTTCACATTCATGTGAAGATTATTCTCTTTGCACCAGCTCTCCAGATGTTCCACCTCCTGTGGGGTGGATAGAACAGGATTAAAGGGTCGTTTTACTTTAATACATGGAATTGGTATATGGAATGGATTGGACTATGATGTTAAAGATCCACTGACGTGATTTTTCTACTATTCATCAAATTGCTCAAAATATATATATTTTATCATTTAAATATGTTAGTTTTTGCAAACAAAATGATAAATCACTTTAATTTTGCTTTAAAAGTGATTTTGAACTTCAAGCTGTGTTTAATCGTGGGAAATCCGTTTACACCCGAACGCACCATCTGTGATGTAATGTCCAGAGTTGAGGCAGAGCTCTGAGCTTGTCACGGTGTGCGCAGCTCCACATGAAGGAAGTCTGATACAGCATCAGACCTAAATTAGATCCTGTTGTTTCTTGTTCCATCACCCAAACTATTTTCTGCTTCCCAAAATGAAGACAAATAGCTCAAATCTTCACCTAGATTGATAAATTAGTCAAGTTTTAAAATGTCCGCTATTGAAGAGACTGGAGCCCTCTGCCTCTCACTCTGGACATTACGTCACAGATGGTGCGTTCAGGTGTAAACGGATTTCCCATGATTAAACACGGCTTGAAGTTCAAAATCACTTTTAAAGCAAAATTAAAGTGATTTATCATTTTGTTTGCAAAAACTAACATATTTAAATGATAAAATATATATATTTTGAGCAATTTGATGAATAGTAGAAAAATCACGTCAGTGGATCTTAAAAGTTGCACAGTCAATATCTGTATTTAAGAAAATGATTAAGAATAGATTGTTGAAAAGTTATGTGTGAATGTTATATACTTAAAATCTCTATAAATTAGTTATATTATCATTAGTTATAAATATGGTTTATGGATAAATTTTGTTTGAATTGATTGCTTAAATTGAATTTTGTTTTTTAAAAAGGGGGCAGATATATGATTATCTTCTTGTTCTGCTTCCTTTCATTTTAAATTTGTTCTTTAATTTTCTATATCATTTTGTAAATTTTTTGTTCTTTTGTATTTTTACATTTGAAATGAATAATAAAAAAAAAAGTTTAAATCATCTATTTGGTAAATTCCAGTTTGTAAATTTAAATAACGACTCATCATAAACCAAAGTTAGTCATGGAGTTCCTCAGTGTTCAGTGCTTGGACAAATACTCTTTACCTTATAGGTAAAGTTATTCAACAGCATGGTATAAATGTTCATTGTTATGCTGATGATACTCAGTTATATGTGTCCATTAAACTCAATGAATCCAATCTGTTACTCATGTAACCTGCAAGTCCAATAAATGTCACGTCACTCAATCAAGTGTAAAATAGACAATTTATTAGTGGATAACTGTGACACTTTTATTCCCAATCATTAAACCAGAACTACTCCTATATTCCACAAGCCCACAAGTCAAAGGAGAAGCTGACCAAACTAAGTGCAGCTGGCCACAAACTTCAGGTTCCCACACTACACACATGAGAATGGGTCAGGCTTCCAGGACGTGAAGGCTTGTTGCTATGAGCTACATCTGGTGTTACCTAGGTGGGAGGCTAAATAAGGACAAACAAAACAAAAAATAAAGTGGTTGGTCCACCCTTACAAGACACACTCCTAGATCTTTTGCTCTACAGGCCATGCAAGGCCCGGGCAGACCACCAAAAACAATTCATTAAACTCAACTCAAAAAGGACAGCAGGAAACAGTACATCTGAAACTATAAAGACAAACTTCAATTAATCTTGACAGTTCATTATACAATTCAT
The DNA here is from genome assembly GCA_038048925.1 of Garcialebias charrua. Lineage (NCBI taxonomy): Eukaryota > Metazoa > Chordata > Actinopteri > Cyprinodontiformes > Rivulidae > Garcialebias > Garcialebias charrua. The sequence continues at coordinate 12,556 of JBBPBX010075770.1, read as the reverse complement.
TTAAATAGTCATTAAAATATGTTATATAAAAAACTATACCCGACACGTCGTCACACCCACGTGCAGCTGGATGTAGAACACACCTTAAAATCTTGTGTGTGATAACACTGCAACATCCAAACAACACATTAGGAAAGATACCTGCATTGAGTTTTTAAAACCACCAGATCATGATAGTGATTTCTTACCACACACCCCAACAGCAGAAGCACAATCAGAGCTCTGACAAACTTTTCTGAATGGCCACATCTACTCCTTTATCTGCTTCCCTTTCAATCAGTGATGTAGAGCACCAACAAATGCCACTGGTTACAGTATATCCCTCCTCTCCAAAATGCATCGACGAACCGACGAACAAAACAAAACACTACAGTTCATTCTGATAATTCTCAATCAGGTCATCTGGACAGTTTCTTTAGTATATACCAGAAATCGAACTGCAGTTCATTCATTCACTTCAGAAAGCACCGACCTGGGCAGATTAAATGGATTAGAATGCTGCCCAGCAGTTTTCCTTTAATATCTACGGGGTTTGGTTCTACATCCAACTCATCTCCCTGGGAAGGGAGAGACAGTGTTACATTGCGTTCAGAATCTGAAAACCCCGGATCCAAAGCCTCACGGGTGGGTTCCACAAGATCATTTAACATGACCCCAGATACATTTCCAACCCGTTCATCCTTGTGAGTTTCCTGTTGCTCTGTGTGATCCTCCCAACTCACCATTTCCTCAACCCCTCTCACAGATTCCTCTGCTCTAGGCTCAGGAATACTTCTCAAGTCAGTTCTATGCACCTGATGAAGTCGCTCACCCTGGCCTAAAGGTGCAATTTAATACACCACACCTCTTTCAGGGGATGGACGCACTACCTCATATGGTGTAGAATCCCAAAAATCCTGAATCTTATTTTGAACTTTCACAGCTCGATTTCTGGTATATACTAAATCGCCCTGTACAAAATTAGGAGCGGCTCTATGATCTTCATCTTTTAAACCCTGCTGTGCTCTTCTAGCCTCCAACTGTTTTTGGACAGTGTCATTTGCAACAGCCAGGGACTTTTGATGTTCCATCACCCAATCTTCCATGGACAAATCAACTTGTTCCCTTTCCACCCCCACCAAAAAGTCTACTGGCAAACGAGGTTCCTGTCCAAACATTAGAAAGTATGGAGTCATACCCGTTGACTGGTGGACTGTGGTATTATAAGAGAAAGTATAGCCCATATTCATCTCCCATCATTTTGGTTCAAAAGAAGGATGGTAGTTTAAGAATGTGTGTGGACTGCAGACGGTTGAATGCAAAGACAAGAAAAGATGCATTTTCCCTACCAAGGATAGAGGAAACATTGGATGCACTTACTGGAGCCAAATGGTTTTCTACACTAGATTTGGCCAGTGGCTATAGCCAGGTAGAAATGGCAGGGAAAGACAAAGCTAAAACTGCATTTTGAACTCCATTTGGTTTATTTGAGTTTAATTGCATGCCTTTTGGATTATGCAATGCACCAGATACTTTTCAGCGCCTTATGGAGCGTCTACTCGGGGATTGTCGACATCAGTCAGTGTTATTATATCTAGATGATGTTATAGTTTTCTTCTTCAGTCCAACAACATCTTGAATGGTTGGAAGAAGGGATGGCTGGGCTGAAGGAACATGGGTTAAAAGTGAAGCACTCAAAATGTCAGTTTTTTTCAGAAGCAAGTGAAGTATTTAGGCCACGTAATGTCAGCAGAAGGGGTTTCCACTGACCCTGATAAAGTGGCTGCTGTGCAGGACTGGAAAGAGCCAAGCACTTTAGCAGAGCGTCGTTCATTTCTGGGGTTCGCAAGTTATTATAGAAGATTCATAGCTGGATTTGCACACATGGCGGCCCCTTTGCACAGATTAGTTTCCAAGCTTCTTCCTCCAGGTAGAAAGGGCAAAACTCCTCTAAAATGGCTGCCAGAGTCTTGGGGTTTGGAATGTGTTCAAAGTTTCCATCAGCTTAAGGTTGCATTAACTTCAACACCAGTGCTTACTTATGCAGATTTTCAGAAACGCTTTGTGCTACATGTGGATGCTAGTCATGCTGGCTTGGGAGCTGTGCTCTCTCAGGAGTGGGAAGGTAGATTGCGACCCATAGCTTTTGCTAGTAGAAGCTTGAAGCCTGCCGAGCGAAACATGAGAAACTACAGTTCTATGAAGCTTGAATTATTGGCTCTTAAATGGGCTTACTGAAAAATTTAGAGAATATCTATTGGGACATAAGTGCATAGTGTTTACAGATAATAACCCTTTGAGTCACTTGGCAACAGCTAAGTCGGGTGCAACTGAACAGAGATGCGTATCAGAGCTGGCAGTCTTTGATCTTGATGTGAAGTATCGCCCAGGTTCACAAAATACAAATGCAGATGTTCTGTCTCGGCAACACTCAATGATGGGGGAACAGGAGGCTTCTGATGTACATGATTTTCAGGAACATGGCTATAGTGAGCCTGTGGTTCAGTCAGAGATGGGCACCTTACCTGGTTAATCATTATCTGACATTTGTGTCTTACAGAAGCAAGACCCAGTAATTGGTCCCTTTTTGAAGTTTTGGAAGGCTAACAGGATGCCAGATGTAAAAGAAAGGAAAGGGAATTGATCCATCAGTGGGGGCGCATTTTTGAGGAAAAATCTGTGTTGTACCATCGCATTTACACCCCCAGATTGTAGTGAGGAGGTGGCAGAACTCCAAAACATAGTTGTAATGAACTGTGATAATATTTATGTGAAATTACAGTAAGGTCACAGATTATGATGAGTATCATATTGTGTGTGTCGAGTCCTTTGCCTGAACTAAAAAAAAAGGCTTTGGCACCAACAGAGGACGCTGGACAACTCCACTCATTTAGTCTTATTTTATTTTCTCTGATGCTCCATGAGTCATAGGTTGAAAACCTTGAATAATAAACACATTTACATACATTAAATGAAAATTACGGTTTCAATCAACAAATTTAAACCCTTGATAGAAATTATTAAATATTTAAATGAATTTAAGCTTTACCTCTATATTTCAAATTATTCTTATTGCAGCAAATTTATACACACAATCTTGTTTTAAGAGAAAAATGTAAAACCAGACAATAGATTCACATTTCTCCTTTTAATTTACAAAAGCTAATTGAAAAGAAGATACAATACATACCAAAAGCATCTCTGTGGTTACCAAACACTGAGCAGCAAACTGAGGCAAACAAAGGTAAACAGCTGCTGATACTAATTAAAGCTTACTACCTGAAGGCCAGGTAACCACACCTACGTTTCTGGCACTACATTGCCATCTCCTGTGCAACCAATGTAACTACTAAAATTAAATCACAGACTGAAACAGTAAATTAACACAGAGATAATGATGCAACAACAGTGCTGCCTCTGTGATACATGTACTGGCTATTTGAGGGTCCCATGTTGTGTTAAATGCCCCCAGATTGTAGTGAGGAGGTGACAGAACTCCAAAAATTAGTTGTAATGAACTGTGATATTTGTGAAATTACAGTAAGGTCACAGATTATGATGGGCATCATCCATCCTCAGCTGCCTTTGAACAGTTTGAGCCAGTGACTTTAATGGTCTTAAAGGACATTGTGGATCACATGCAACCTTCTAACTCATCTTTGGACTGTGTTCCCTCTTGACTGTTTAAGGAAGTTTTTTAAACTGTTGGCCCGTTAGTTCTTGTCCTGATTAAGTTGTCCCTTCATGTGGCTGTGTTCCAGCTTATTTTAAACATGCTGTGGTGCAGCCACAAAAGAAAAACCGACAGAACACTGCTCTTAAATTACAGACCTATTTCAAAACTACCTTTTCAGTCAAAATTTTTAGAGAAAGTTGTTTTTAATTAACTTAAGGTTTTTAACTGCCAACAGCATTGGTGAAAATTCCCAGTCAGGTTTTAAATCAGGCCACAGCAGAGAGACAGCCCTTTTAAGAGTTTTTAATGACCTTTTAACTGTTGATGCAGGACGCTCTGCTGTTTTAGTGCTTTTAGACCTTTCTGCTGCCTTTGATACTGTGGACCACAACATCTCGTCATGACGTGAGCAGGTGGTTGGTATCAAAGTCAGTTTTATCCTGGTTTAGATCCAACATGACTGACAGGAGTTTTACTGTTCACTTAGGGAAATGTTCTTCATCTCCAGCTACTTTGATCTGCGGAGTCCCTCAAGGGTCTATTTTAGGTCCACTGCTTTTTAATTTGTACATGTTGCCTTTGGGGTCCATTTTTAGAAAACATTCCTTTTCACTGCTTTGCTGAAGATACCCAGTTATATCTTCCAATTGAGTCAGACAGGGTCACTCCACTGGATCCACTATTGAACTGTACGAGACATTAAAATCTGGTTAAAACAATTTTTTTTAAATCTAAATTAAAATAAAATGGAATAATAATAATAATTAATTCAATTTATAACGCACTTTTCATTACTGAAAATCTCAAAGTGCTACACATATATTGAATGCTACACACATTCATAAACCGGTGGCGGCAGACTACCATGCAAGGTGCTTTCCAGTCCTACCGGGAGCAACTCAGGGTTAAGTGTCTTGCCCAAGGACACAACGACACATGGTGCGGGTCCCGGGAGTCGAACCGCCAACTTTCCGATCGGGAGACGACTGCCATTACCACTACACCACGGCCGCCCGGCCGCCCGACACGAAGTCATCAGCTTTGGTAAATGTAACACCCTTAGTGTTCTTGGCCCCTTGGCTTCATACAGCCACTCCAATGTCAGGAATCTGGGAGTTAATTTTGACAGTGCTTTTAAATTAGACAAATCTGGTTTCTTCCATCTAAGACTAATTGCCAAGGTGAAGTCTTGTCTCTCTTTCAGAGACCTTGAAAAGGTGATTCACGCTTTTATTACCTCTCGCTTGGACTATTGTAATTCACTGTATGTTGGTTTAGACAAATCATCTTTGCATCGTTTACAATCTGTCCAGAACGCAGCAGCTCGTCTTTTAACATCAACTAAAAAATATGAACACATAATCCCTGTCCTGGCTACTCTTCACTGCCTCCCTGTCCACTATCCGATTTATTTTAAGATTTCTTTGCTTGTTTTTAAAATCTTAAAAAGGTCTGGCCCAGTCATATTTATGTGATCCAATTAACATCTACACTCCAGTAAGAGCACTCCGGTCTACCAACCAATTTCTCTAAGATGTTCCCAGATCCAGAATGAAGTCCAGAGGTGATCGGGCTTTTGCGGTTGCTGCTCCAAAGCTGTGAACAGTTTACCTGAAAATTTAAAGACCACTCAGACTGTTGATATTTAAATCTTTGCTCAAGACTCATCTGTTTTACTTGGCATTTGACCCTCGCAGAGTGAGAACAAATTTCAGCAGATTTTATTGTGTTAACTTCATTATGTTTTAGTGGCACTAGATGCATTTTACATCTTTATTTTTTAACTGTACAGCATTTTGGTCGGCTTCAGTTGTTTTTATGTGCTACTGTATATAAATACAATTGACAGTGTGTGTCAAGTTCTCTCCTTCGCCTGAACTCAAAAAAAAAAAGTATTTGACACCAACAGATGACGCTGGACAACTCCACTCATTTAGTCTTTTATTTTATTTTCCCTGATGCTCCATGAGTCATAGGTTGAAAACCTTGAATAATAAACACATTTACATACATTAAATGAAAATTACCGTTTCAATCAACAAATTTAAACCCTTTATAGAAAATTAATGTTTAAATGAATTCAAGCTTTACCTCTATATTTCAAATTATTCTTAATGCAACAAATTTATACACACGTTCTTGTTTTAAGAGAAAAATGTAAAACCAGACAAAATATTCACATTTCTCCTTTTAATTTACAAAAGATAATTGAAAAGATGCATACCAAAAGCATCTCTGTGGTTGCCAAACACTGAGCAGCAAACTGAGGCAAACAAAGGTTAACAGCTGCTGATACTAATTAAAGCTTACTACCTGAAGGCCAGGTAACCACACCTACGTTTCTGGCACTACATTGCCATCTCCTGTGCAACCAATGCAACTACTAAAATTAAATCAGACTGAAACAGTAAATGAACACAGAGATAATGATGCAACAAAAGTCAAGTCAAGTCAATTTTATTTCTATAGCACAGTTAAAACAGATAAACCGTTATCAAGGTGCTTCACACACACACACACACACACACACACACACCATAAAAGAGGTTTAAAATTTTACAGAAACCGTGACACACATCACTAGTATGATATTAACAGCAGTAAAAATAAATAAAAATGTATAAGAACAATATTAAAATGAAAAACAGTAAAAAAAAGCACAGTAAAAAAAAATATATATATACACAGTATTTTCTGGTATATAGGTCGCACCTTTGTATAGGTCGCATTGTCCAATTATCACCAATAAATTGGAAAAATCCCTAGATAGGTCGCACCGGTGTATAGGTCGCACCTACGTTTAGCTCTGCTGCAAATGTCTGCCACAGGAGTGCACAGCAAGGCTTTTAAGAAGATTAACACTTAAAAACAATTATTTGTTTGATAAAAATTATAGCAAATATATGTCTGAGCTGAACTTTTCCTTAATAAATGAACGTAATTGTGAAATGAGCTGGATTTAAAAATTTGTTTCACCGAAAGTGATAACAAGCCATATATAGGTCGCACCTGAGTATAGGTCGCAGGCCTTGAAAAAAAAAAAAAAAAAGTGCGACCTATACACCGGAAAATACGGTACACTAGGTCAGCTCACACAGTATGAAACACCAGAGAGAACAGATGAGTTTTTAGCAGGGATTTGAACATGTGAAGGGAGGAGGCCTGTCTAATGTTGAGGGGCAGGTTGTTCCAGAGTTTGGGGCCGGTGACTGAAAAAGCTCGGTCTCCACGGAGCTTCAGTCGTGTTTTTGGGACCGCCAAGAGCATCCGATCAGATGATCTCAGGGCTCGCGGTGGAACATATGGTTCCAGCAGCTCAGAGAGGTAGAGGGGAGCGAGGCCATTTAGGCATTTGTAGGTCAACAACAGGATTTTAAAGTCAACTCTAGTTCGCACGGGGAGCCAGTGCAGGGTGGAGAGAACAGGTGTAATGTGCTCAAACCTACGTGTACCGGTTAAAGGCCGGGCTGCTGCATTTTGCACGAGCTGGAGGCGTGAGAAGGAGGCCTGACTGATCCCAGCATGCAGTACAGTGCATTACAATAATCCAGGCGGGTTGTGATGAATGCATGGATTAGTGTCTCAAGATCAGGTCTGGACAGCACTGGTTTGAGCTTAGCTACCTGCCGCAGTTGGAAGAAGCTCTTCTGGAGAACGGAGCTGATTTGTTTGTCGAACTAATGTCCGAGTCGAAAACCATCCCAAGATTTCTTACAGAGTGTTTGAGATAGGGCTGGAGGGAGTCCAAGTTTATGTGATCAGAGGCAGCAGCTGAGCTAGGGCTGAAGATGATGACTTCAGTCTTCTGGTCATTAAAACTTAGGAAGTTTGAAGCCATCCAAGTCTTAATGTCGTCCAGACATTCTAGGAGAGGGTGGAGGGAGCCTGCATTAGCAAAACAGTGTGACCTCTGTGATACTGGCTATTTGAGGGTCCCATGTTATGTTAAATGCCCCCAGATTGTAGTGAGGAGGCAGCAGAACTCTTGGTTTATAATAAAACAGTATATAATTGAGTAAATGTTTAACACTGGCACTGTGTTTAGAGTTAAATACAGTACAATTAACAGCGGTTTTACATTGATCTTACACTTATTAAGAATAAACTGTAGGAGATGATTTAGAACAGCACTTTAAAAGTAGCAGTGTCAATATTTAAAATAACACTGAGTGTTATTTATCTCAGAATAAAAGTATATTAAAAATTGAGTGTTAATTAAATTTTACACAACTAAATTAAACTCTAATCAGAGTAAAATCAACTCTAAAAATGCAACACAGAGAAGTGTCACTTTAACACTGTACAGGGCGGGACCATCTGTAACCTGGCTTAATGTTAAAATTGACTTAGTGTTCTGACACTGCCCATTTTACGATGTAGCTCATATTATTAAAACATTTAAAGGGGAACACAGATGCAAAATTCACTTTTTAATGTTTTACTCAACTTTGGGTATTTACTTCATAAAAATAGTCCTTTTGCCAAAAAAATGCACCCAGTGGTTTATTTACTCTAAGTAGATTTATTTATTTTTGATAAATACACCTGGATTCACACTTCCTGCAGTTATTGACGTCACAAGCCGTAGCCAATCACCTCAAACCTGAGTCCAGCCCCTCACCTAGCAACCCCTGGTTAGGCTCAACCCACTTCTGTATTAAACACATGACTGTTGTTTTTCATGATTTCATCTCATCTTTTGTTTATATGTTCTTAATTTCATGTGTACAGCACTTTGTTGCAGCTGTGGTTTTTTAAATGGCTTTATAAATAAAGTATAATTGTTATTTTTATGTTTTAGTTCAATTTTTAGTGTATTTGCGATCGCTCCCAACGCGCAGCCGGCAAAAATTAAACGAGCGGACTCCCGGCATAGGGACCGGCGGCAACGGGACACTGCTTCTGGCGGATGGAGCGGAGCTTCAATTGTACAGCCTCGTTGCAGCCTTGCAGCAGCCTCGCAGCAGCGAGGACCTTCTCCTTACGGATTAATTTACGGGAGACACTTGGTGAACTTTGTGTTGTCTTGACTGGAACAGCGATAACTCCCAAAATCTCCGCGTGCAACGAGCGGAGCTGGCGAACACCGGAAGAGGAACAAGCTAACATTAGCTTCGGATTCGGCAGGTCTCATGCTAAAAGGAGCAGCAAATTGCGGCGCGCTCAGACGGGTTTCGGTAAGTTATCTTAAGCTAGCACTAACAGTAAGTCAAATGAGTAATAAAAAAAGAGCTAATTTTAAAACAACAACACATTACAGATACTGGCTGTTACAGAGGGCGTAAACAGATCGTTGAAGGGCGTGGACTTCAGAACTTCTATCAGAAACCGGTCGTTCAAAACGAAAGTTAAAAATGGCAGAATTAAAAAGGGTATAATTGATTATCTAATAATTATTTTGTGCATTAAATTGAAGGAATAGGGTCTGGATATCCCACAGAAATACCATAAAATTTTAAAAAATACATCTGAGGTTCCCTTTAGGTACATTTATATGGTAAAATGCTATATATGCTAGGACCTTTTAAAATTAGGGATATTAAAGAGAACCGGTACTCAAAACAAAAAAAGATCTTGATTCTATTTATATTATGAACTTGTATTACTATAATTTATATATAAATTTATTTATTTAATTTATTTATTCATATATTTTTGTGTTTGTTCTTTGTCGTTTTAGTGAGTCAAATTGGTTCTTCTCATCCTGAGCATTAAATTGTTCTATTGACCTTGTGTTAATCTGCATTTGATAAATAACCACAATTTGAAATTGAAATTTTATTTTTAATTTTGGAGAAATATCCCAGCAGGTTGCCGTCTGAAGAAGAAATGGCAACATTAAAGGAGAATGAAGAGCTCAAGCATACTTCTCGATTCATGGAACGGAAACTCCATGAGCTTAATGGAAAATGTAGTGTATTCTCGTCTCAGCTGACCATCACTGAGGCAGAAGTTAGCAAACAGAAACAAACCTTGACCTCTGGCGAGGAGAACTGGAGAAGCGACAGAAAACCATGCCATGTCTGAACTCAACTCAGCAAATGCACAAAACGAGCTCCTGACAGAACAAATGAGAAAGGCCACAACGAAGGAAGAAAATATTGAGAGATATTACCAACAAGAAATGGACTACACCAGCAGTTGCCATCTGTGAAGAAGAAATGGCAACATTAAAGGAGAATGAAGAGCTCAAGCATACTTCTCGATTCATGGAGCGGAAAATACATGAGCTTAATGGAGAATGTAGCATGTTCTCGTCTCAGCGGACCATCACTATGGCAGAAGTTAGCAGACTGACACAAACTGACCTCTGCCGAGGAGAACTGGAGAAGCGACAGAAACCATCTCATGTCTGAACTCAACTCAGCAAATTCACAAAACGAACTCCTGACAGAACAAATGAAAAAGGCCACAAAGGAGGAAGAAAATATGGAGAGATATTACCAACAAGAAATAATCTGACTACACCAGCAGGTTGCCGTCTGAAGAAGAAATGGCAACATTAAAGCAGAATGAAGAGCTGAAGCGTACTTCTCCATTCATTGAGCTGAAACTACATAAGCTTAATGGAGAATGTAGTATGTTCTCGTCTCAGCGGACCATCACTAGGCAGAAGTTAGCAGACCAACACAAACTCTGACCTCTGGCGAGGAGAACTGGAGAAGCGACAGAAACCATCTCATGTCTGAACTCAACTCAGCAAATGCACAAAAGGAACTCCTGACAGAACAAATGAGAAAGGCCACAACGAAGGAAGAAAATATGGAGAGATATTACCAACAAGAAATAGACTACACCAGCAGGTTGCCGTCTGAAGAAGAAATGGTAACATTAAAGGAGAATGAAGAGCTCAAGCGTACTTCTCCATTCATGGAGCGGAAACATGAGCTTAATGGAGAATGTAGCATGATCTCGTCTCAGCGGACCATCACTATGGCAGAAGTTAGCAGACCGAAACAAACCCTGACCTCTGGCGAGGAGAACTGGAGAAGCGACAGAAAACCATGCCATGTCTGAACTCAACTCAGCAAATGCACAAAACGAACTCCTGACAGAACAAATGAGAAAGGCCACAACGAAGGAAGAAAATATTGAGAGATATTACCAACAAGAAATGGACTACACCAGCAGTTGCCATCTGTGAAGAAGAAATGGCAACATTAAAGGAGAATGAAGAGCTCAAGCATACTTCTCGATTCATGGAGCGGAAAATACATGAGCTTAATGGAGAATGTAGCATGTTCTCGTCTCAGCGGACCATCACTATGGCAGAAGTTAGCAGACTGACACAAACTGACCTCTGCCGAGGAGAACTGGAGAAGCGACAGAAACCATCTCATGTCTGAACTCAACTCAGCAAATTCACAAAACGAACTCCTGACAGAACAAATGAAAAAGGCCACAAAGGAGGAAGAAAATATGGAGAGATATTACCAACAAGAAATAATCTGACTACACCAGCAGGTTGCCGTCTGAAGAAGAAATGGCAACATTAAAGCAGAATGAAGAGCTGAAGCGTACTTCATTCATTGAGCTGAAACTACATAAGCTTAATGGAGAATGTAGTATGTTCTCGTCTCAGCGGACCATCACTAGGCAGAAGTTAGCAGACCAACACAAACTCTGACCTCTGGCGAGGAGAACTGGAGAAGCGACAGAAACCATCTCATGTCTGAACTCAACTCAGCAAATGCACAAAAGGAACTCCTGACAGAACAAATGAGAAAGGCCACAACGAAGGAAGAAAATATGGAGAGATATTACCAACAAGAAATAGACTACACCAGCAGGTTGCCGTCTGAAGAAGAAATGGTAACATTAAAGGAGAATGAAGAGCTCAAGCGTACTTCTCCATTCATGGAGCGGAAACATGAGCTTAATGGAGAATGTAGCATGATCTCGTCTCAGCGGACCATCACTATGGCAGAAGTTAGCAGACCGAAACAAACCCTGACCTCTGGCGAGGAGAACTGGAGAAGCGACAGAAAACCATGCCATGTCTGAACTCAACTCAGCAAATGCACAAAACGAACTCCTGACAGAACAAATGAGAAAGGCCACAACGAAGGAAGAAAATACGGAGATATATTACCAACAAGAAATGGACTACACCAGCAGTTGCCATCTGTGAAGAAGAAATGGCAACATTAAAGGAGAATGAAGAGCTCAAGCATACTTCGATTCATGGAGCGGAAACTACATGAGCTTAATGGAGAATGTAGCATGTTCTCGTCTCAGCGGACCATCACTATGGCAGAAGTTAGCAGACTGACAAACTGACCTCTGCCGAGGAGAACTGGAGAAGCGTCAGAAACCATCTCATGTCTGAACTCAACTCAGCAAATTCACAAAACGAACTCCTGACAGAACAAATGAGAAAGGCCACAAAGGAGGAAGAAAATATGGAGAGATATTACCAACAAGAAATAAACGGACTACACCAGCAGGTTGCCGTCTGAAGAAGAAATGGCAACATTAAAGGAGAATGAAGAGCTGAAGCGTACTTCTCCATTCATTGAGCTCAAACTACATGAGCTTATTGGAGAATGTAGTGTATTCTCGTCTCAGCTGACCATCATTGAGGCAGAAGTTAGCAGACCAACACAAACTCTGACCTCTGGTGAGGAGAACTGGAGAAGCAACGGAAAGCATCTCATGTCTGAACTCAACTCAGCAAATGCACAAAACGAACTCCTGACAGAACAAATGAGAAAGGCCACAACGAAGGAAGAAAATATGGAGAGATATTACCAACAAGAAATGGACTACACCAGCAGTTGCCATCTGTGAAGAAGAAATGGCAACATTAAAGGAGAATGAAGAGCTCAAGCATACTTCTTCATTCATGGAGCGCAAACTACATGAGCTTAATGGAGAATGTAGTATGTTCTCGTCTCAGCT
>JBBPBX010075769.1:0-17271 GCA_038048925.1 Garcialebias charrua | reverse complement strand
AACAGACACACATCAATTACTCTTAGCTTAGAACACTAAATTTTCAATAGAATGTCAGAAAATAAAGTCTGTGCTGTCTGTACTAACTCTAAACTCTGAGGCTTGCACATTTACATTTAAGCAGTGCAAAAAAAAACAACAATAATGAACACAGCATATTCATTTAAAGTAACAAACACTTTCTTTTTTTTTTACTTTGAGTCCTGCACACTCTGCAAAATTTACAAGTCTAATTTGATTTGATTTGATTTGATGTTTATTCATTCATTTTAAAAGAACAATACAAGACAGTTTCATCAGATACAAGAATACAAGTAGGATAAAATGAAGGGAGCAGAAAGAAGATGAAATCTTATTATATCTGCCCCTTATTTCACAGTTTGTTCAACCAATGATAACCTTCAAGCAACATCACAGAATGAATAATTCTACTTATTTTTCTAACTGTAATACACAAACTACATCACAAAATGAATAATTCTACTTAATTTTCCTAACTGTAATACACAAACTACATGATCACAAAATGAATAATTCTACTTAATTTTCCTAACTGTAATACACAAACTACATCACAAAATGAATAATTCTACTTAATTTTCCTAACTAATACATAAACTAGATCACAAAATGAATAATTCTACTTAATTTTTCTAACTGTAATACACAAACTACATCACCCATAATTCTACTTACTTTTTCTAACTGTGATACACAAACTACATCACAAAATGAATAATTCTACTTAATTTTTCTAACTAATACACAATTTTTCTAACTAATACACAAAATACATCACACTTAATTTTTTTTTCTACTTAATTTTCCTATTTTTTTTTTTTTCTACTTAATTTTCCTAACTGTAATACACAAACTAGATCATAAAATGAATAATTCTACTTAATTTTTCTAACTGTAATACACAAATTAAAAGATGGCACAACATCAAGATGTTCACAAAATGAATAATTCTACTTAATTTTCCTAAATGTAATACACAAAATACATTACAAAAATGAATAATTCTACTTAATTTTTCTAACTGTGATACACAAACGCACTAAGCTACATCATAAGTACAACATAGGTGTAATACACAAACACGCAAGGTTACATCATATATAGTTTTTGAGCAAGTCTTTTTTTACCTTTTTCTTAAATGTATACATTGATTTTTCATTTTTAACATCACTCTCCAGAGCATTCCACAATCGAACTCCCTGAATTGAGGTAGACCGTCCCTTTAAGCTGGTTCTGAATTGTGGTTTGATGAATATCTCTGTCCCTTTGAGATTGTAATAACTTTGTCTTTTTATAAAATTTCTTTGGATATTTAAAGGTAATGTGTTATTATGAGCCCTATACATAACTGATAAAATACTATATTCTACCAATTCCTGGAATTTCAATAAGTTTAGCTGAAGAAACAAAGTGTTTGATGGGTGACTGAAATGTTTTCTGGTGATTACTCTTACAGCTCTCTTTTGTAAAATAAAAACAGGCTTTGTAATAGTTTTGCACGCTTTTCCCCAAACCTCAATACAATAGATTAAATGTGGAGCAATGATTGTGTTATACAACATATGTAAAGCTTTATCAATTAAAAAATCCCTGACTTTATACAATACTGCAATTGATCTAGCTATTTTTTAATGGAATTTACATGATGTTTCCACGTCAGTTTGTCATCAATGATAACACCCAGAAACTTCACTTCACTCACTTTACAGATCACAACATCTTCAATTTCAAATGGATCGTCATCAACAATTCTCTTTTTGTTACTGAATATCATGTAATTAGTTTTATCTAAATTCAAAGATAATTTGTTTAATTTAAACCAAGTTTGTATTTTTATAAATTCTGTTTTCATCATATCCAAAATCTGTTTTATGTCATTACCCGAACAGAAAAATGTGGTGTCATCGGCAAAAAGAACACATTTAAGTAGTCCTGACACATTTACCAAGTCATTCACATATAAAATAAATAACTTTGGTCCAAGCACAGAACCCTGAGGAACTCCACAAGTGATATCACGGAGGTCAGATCTAACAATCTTGTTGGTTTTACCACTGCTCTCCCAGACCTGGTTCTGAAAGGAGTGGATGGTGTTTCTGGAACCTTCAGATGCAGCAGGTTGTTTTGGACTCCCCGGATCATGTTCAGCTGCACCGCAGGTGCTCTGCTCTGGCAAAGGCTGCATGGCCACAAGATGACGCCGGTTTCTCCTTATAATCCCGTGAGATCCCTCCACCAGATATGAGCGGGGTGTAGTGTGACTTCCAATAACAGTACCAGCTGCCTTTTGGTCTGCCACCCACACATTCTGTCCAGCTGCCAGTCTGTTAAGATTCTGTGCCCGGTGTCGCTGATCATAACATCGAGCATCTTTTCTCCTTCTCTCCTCTTCCTTCTGTGAAACAGCATCTCCATCAGGAAGAGCAGGATTTAGCAATGAGAATGGTGTTGTCATCAGGGGCTCCCTGTGGTTCTGTCTCTCCTGGCAGCATGCCCTGCAGTTAAGAACCAAGTCGTTCAGCTGCTGGCTGAGGCCTGGCCAACACACCGACTGCCGTGCCCGCTCCCGGCACTTGACCACACCTTGATGTCCTTCATGCAGTTTAGCAAGAACATCATTTCTCATTGTAGAGGGAATAATGAGTCTTTGTCCCTTTAGCAGTAGGCCATCTTGAACTGTAATGAAGGATCGTTCAGCCCAGTATGACTTTAGTGCTGGTTCTTTATTGATGCTTGTGGGCCAGCCTTCTTCGCACAGCTGCATCACGCGCGCACACACACTGTCTCTCTGCAGCTGCTCCTTCAGTTCTTCCAAATAGGCAGTACTCGCAGGTAGATTGCTCATTACCATATCTATGTAGATGTTTGTGTCCTCAAACAGCTCTTTTTCTCTGGGTGTTTCACCTCTTTCAACCGGTGCTCGTGACAGCGTATCTGCTGTCCACAGACATTTCCCTGCCACATGTGTTATCGGTTCCGCCCCTGGTTTTAGCTCTTTGGCACATGGCTGGTGCATCTCTCCAAGTCCACTGCACAGTTCTGGGTAGGCCTGTTCTAGTGACTCTATGTCAACACTGTCTAGGCGTGCAACTAGCCCCAGCCTACAGCTCACAGATCCTCCCAACAATGCAGTGTGCAGGTGGCGAACAATGTACACATCCTCCATCTCTTCTTTTCCACCTCTCTTAAGCAGCAGCCTGGCAACGCCCACAACATCAAGTGGACTCCTACCTGGCCCCAAAAGTGGTTTAGAAGCTTTTCTGAGCATGGGTGGACTGTCTTTAAATATGTTCTGAAACACAACGTGCGGCAGAACAGTGACATCGGCACCTGTGTCAATTTTAAATGTCACTCTTTCGTCGAGAATTTTTAATTTTCACCAGCCAAGGATCACCATCTGTTGTGATGCTGCCAAGGAAAATGGCGTCTTCATCCTCTTCTTCCACCTCATGTACTGACTTGGGTGTCCTGCACACACGGCTATAATGCCCTTTTCTGCCACATGTGTGACATTTGCTTTCATTTGCAGGACAGTCACGTTTAGGATGTGATGGAAATTTGCCACATTCAGACACTGTGACTGTGAAGCTTTTCCCTTGCTGTTTTGCTCTTTGACATAATGAGGTTTATTTTGAGCAAACTTACCATTTTTGTGCTCTCTGACTCTGTCCACAAACTTAGCATAGCTAGCCTGTGCTTTGGAGTCTCCTTGCAGCGAAGCTTGCTGTTTTTTCACTTCCTCGCTTTGCCGTGCCATCCTCACTGCTTTATCTAACGTAAGTTCTGCGTCCAGCTGCATGCGTTCAGAGAGCCCTTTGTCCAACAGTCCAACAACAAGTCTGTCTCTGATTAGCTCGTCGTGTAACACCCCATAGTTACAGTGTTCAGCTAACGCATATAGCACAGTGACAAACGAATCCACAGACTCTCCCTCTTTTTGTTTCCGCATGTTAAACTTGGCACGCTCATATATTACGTTTTTCTTTACAATGAAGAATCTTTGCAAGCTGTCACGTACCCCTTTGTAGGTGTTTCTATCGGCCGCCGTCAGTGTTAGCCCACGTAAAATGTCGTCCGCCTCGTCACCCATGCAGTAGATCAGCGTGTTTATCTGATTCTCTTCTGAACTTGCATTTAGGTTACTTGCCAGGCGAAATCTTTCAAATCTTTTTTTTCATTCATTCAACCTTTATTTATACAGGCTAGCCTCGTTGAGTCACGGGGACTCATTTACAAGAGGGACCTGTCTCACTCACACCAAACAACCATCCACTCTCACACTCACACCTAGGGTCAATTTAGAGTCACCAATCAGCCTAACAAGCATGTTTTTTGGTCTGTGGGAGGAAACCGGAGTACCCGGAGGAAACCCACGCATGCACGGGGAGAACATGCAAACTCCACCCAGAAAGGCCCCGGACCGGGATTTGAACCGGCAACCTTCTCGCTGAGAGGCAGCAGCTCTACCAGTTGTGCCACCGTGCTGCCCAAATTTCAAATCTTCTGATCCATTTGTCCCACTCTTGCGGTTTTGAAAAGTCGAAGGACTCCGGCGGCTGGATGTTGAACGTAGCACATGGTCCTGGGCCCACTGCGCCTCTTTGCAGTGCCGCTGCTGTCGGCTGCCCCGTCCCGCTGCTCGCGTTTTCTCCGTCGCTCATTTCGTCCTCTTTTTTGTCTTGCAGGCGTACAAACTGACAGGTTTCTCTCCACGTAGCTACAGGACTTCTGACACCATGTCGTGTTATTAAATTATACACGTGAGTCCGGCTGCTAGCTTAACGTGGCTTTATTCCTTAACACCATGAAACGGAACCTAACACGTCCATGTCCCTGACTGATGACGTCACACTCGTGCGTCCCTGTATTAAATATACAGTTACACCACATGAGTTGCTGGCACTTTACCTGGCTACACGCCATTTCAGGTTTTTCCTGGAGGGCCGCCAGTTCACTGCATACGTTGACCACAAACCCTTGGTGTTTGCCATGTCAAAAATTTCTGACCCCTGGTCTGCTCGCCAGCAGCGCCACCTCGCGGCGGTTTTGGAATTTACAACAGACATTCAGCGTGTGGCTGGCAAATCCAATGTGGTAGCCGACTGTCTCTCCCGAGTGCTTATCTCTCCCGTGTACGTTGGCATCGATTTTTCTGCTATGGCTGCGGACCAACGTACCGATGCAGAAATACTCGAGCTCCAGTCTAGGCCCACGGGCCTCGAGTTGGAAGAACGGCAGGTGAATGACGGAGGTCCTCTCCTGCTCTGTGACGTTTCTACTGGCAGGCCCCGCCCTCTGGTTCCAGTTTCATGGCGCCGCCGCTTGTCCGACTCTTTACATTCCCTTTCTCATCCAGGTGTTAGAGCCTCTGTGAAACTGGTCAGTTCAAAGTTTGTTTGGCCCGGTTTGCGTAAAACAGTTAAGGAGTGGGCAAAGTTTGTTTGGCCCGGTTTACATAAAACAGTTAAGGAGTGGGCAGCAGCGTGTGTTCCATGTCAGCGTGCTAAGGTCAACAGGCACACCAAAGCACCTTTGGAACCCTTCTCCATCCTTGGTCGGCGGTTTGATCATGTGCACGTAGACCTGGTGGGCCCTCTGCCTCCATCACAGGGTTTTACTCATCTGCTGACCATGATCGACCGGACCACGAGGTGGCCTGAGGTGGTGCCTCTGGTTTCCACAACTTCTGCAGTTGTGGCCCGGGCATTTATGTCTACCTGGGTTGCGCGTTTTGGCCCCCCTTCAGACATTACATCGGACAGAGGCCCTCAGTTTGTTTCTGAGCTTTGGTCTACCATGGATGGCCAAGGGTCTGGGGACTAACATCCACAGAACCACCGCTTACAACCCCCAAGCTAATGGGTTATGTGAACGGTTTCACAGGTCATTGAAGGCTGCGCTGCGTGCTGCTTTGACCGGTGACAACTGGATGGACCGTCTTCCGTGGGTTTTGCTGGGTTTACGTACAGCAACCAAAGAGGACCTTGGCACTTCCCCAGCGGAGCTGGTTTTCGGCCAGCCTGTGCGCGTCCCCGGTGAGTTTTTACCTGAGGTACCCTCACCACAGTCCGTTCCACCGTTGCAACATTTTTCACCTCAGGGGGACTCTTTTCGTGTCCCTGGCCCGGTACACCATTGTCTACCGCAGTCGTTTGTCCCTAAGAGCCTAGAGTCCTCTAAATTTGTTTTTGTCAAACACAATGCCCACAGGACACCACTACAGCCCTTGTATGATGGCCCATTTAGAGTTCTCCAACCAGGTCCGAAACACTTCATTTTAGATCTAGGGGGTCGTACGGAGACTGTCTGTATTGATAGGCTGAAACCCGCTCATGTCCTGTCAGATGACCAGGTTGTTACGGCCCAGGCCCCTCGCAGGGGCAGACCTCCATCCACGTCGCTAACGGACTGCTGTCCTCCTTCCAGAGACTCTCAACGACCAACGGAACATGACTCTTCGGCAGGCCCTCCTCGTCGTCCTCCGCTTCATCAGGCTGGTTCTACAGGGTCCAAGTTCAGCCGTTCTGGTCGTTTGCTCAAGCCTAAGGTTCTGGACTAGTAAGGGACCTCACTGGGTGTTCAGGGGGGGCGTGTATGGCGGACCACTAGGGGACGTTACTCACACCCAGAGGACAGGATGTTGTATACCGAGGACAGGAAGTCTTATTGTGAAAAGGTTTTATGTGTAAGGCGCTTTGGCGCTTACCGAGTTAGTTGGTGTTGGAGTTGAATAAAGTGAAGTCCTACGTACAGATCCGGTGTCGTCTTTTCCACTCCACCACAATATAAGATTTTTTCTTCTGCTACCTTTCATTTTATATTTCGTATGTTATCGTTAATGGGATTGTATTTTAAAATGAATAATTTTATAGATAAAAATAAATAAAATAAAACAGGTAACTTTACCACCTGAGACCACCTGGCATCTCCAGCTCAAGAGGGTTAGATATTCTTTCCAGCATTGAGGTTTCTGCGTCAGCTTTCTGACGGTGTAAGAGCCCAGATGAATGTTCTGTGTTTAACTTTTACACAGGTGTTCAGATTTGTCCTACCATCCATCCATCCATTTTCTTCCGCTTATCCGGGGTCGGGTCGCGGGGGTAGCAGCCTAAGTAGGGAGGCCCAGACTTCCCTCTCCCCAGCCACTTGGAGCAGCTCCTCTGGGGGAATCCCAAGGCGTTCCCAGGCCAGCCGAGAAACATAGTCCCTCCAGCGTGTCCTGGGTCTTCCTCTGGGTCTCCTCCCGGTGGGACATGCCCGGAACACCTCACCAGGGAGGCGTCCAGGAGGCATCCTAACCAGATGCCCGAGCCACCTCAACTGGCTCCTCTCGATGTGGAGAAGCAGCGGCTCTACTCCGAGTCCCTCCCGGATGACTGAGCTTCTCACCCTATCTCTAAGGGAGAGTCCAGCCACCCTGCGGAGAAAACTCATTTCAGCCGCTTGTATCCGAGATCTTGTTCTTTCGGTCATAACCCAAAGCTCATGACCATAGATGAGGGTGGGAACGTAGATCGATCGGTAAATTGAGAGCTTTGCCTTTTGACTCAGCTCTCTCTTCACCACGACAGACCGGTACAGCGCCCGCTTCACTGCGGACGCTGCACCTATCCGCCTATCGATCTCACGCTCCAGTTTTCCCTCATTCGTGAACAAGACCCCGAGATACTTAAGATTTGTCCTACCCTTCAGGTAATTGCATGAGGGGTGTGGTCACACGTTACTTAGCTGATTTTTCTAGACTTTTCTGTTGACCGTCACCTTTATCATCATTTTCAGTCATACAAGTGGTGTAAATCAATACAGGCGCTGTTTGATGGTAAAAGTTCATGGTGTTTGTTTTTAAATAAAAACTTTAAACACAAGTTGGACTAAAGACATGTAACAGAACAAAACCTGCTCAGCTGGCAGCAGCTTTATTTGTGGATCCAAGTCAATACAGACGTTCTGGACTCTGGACCCTTGGTTCTGATCTTTTTGACCCGTTCTATTGTAGCTGATGTGTTTGGTGTTACAATCTCAAGGCACCCAGATTTGTTTGAGACCCAGAACGAGGCAGACACAAGAAGATACAAATGACAGTGTTTTTTATTTACAGTGAATAAACTTGAGGTCTCTCTGCAACTCCTGAAAGAGGGGAGAAGATGGTCAGATAGTGTTTCCACAGGAGTACTGGTAATGAAGGATGTTATTGCTTTTTCTCTTACAGGGTTGAAGAGTGATGCTGGGTCCAATCCTCCAATCCAAGGAGAGTTTGCAGAGAGGAAACAGGGATGAGATCCAGAGCGGCGAGGAAGGCAGGCAACTGGTGGAAGCACAGCACAAAGGAACCAGAACGGGTCACGAGGGGAACCAGACCAAAGCACGGGGAGAATCCAAACAGATCACGAGGAGAACCAGAACAGGACACGAGGAGAACCAGACCAGAGCATGAGGAAGGTCCAAACGGGTCATGAGGAGAACCAGATCAGAGCTCAAGGAGAATTCAAACAGGTTCTGTTCAGCATCGGAATCTACTAATGCGGAGAAGGACAAGCACTGATTATTAGTTTGAGTGACTGTGGGAAGTAAGGGTTTAAATGGGGAGGTTAGAGCTGACTTACCCAGCAGTATCTTCCGTTTTACTGGTGGGTGTTCTCGTTTTCCCGAAATGGGCAGCGAGGCAGATAGTGCCCGGGGTTACCACAATAAATACAGAGACTAGTGTTAACACGCCACTGTCTCTCTTCAGGGGACAGTCATGTGCGCCCCACATGCATGGGTCCAGGTTCGGGCAAGGTGAAATTGTTTCTTTTAGGAATCGGTAATGACATGTTAGGATCAGGGGCCGGAGAAGGCTGGGACTTGTTGTTCACTTGAAACTGTTTAGAAACGTAGGGCTCACCTGGGAGGGTCATGAACCCGGAAGTGGAAGGTCTCTGGGAATTGTAGTTCGACTCTCCCCGTCTTTCATGGAAACGATCGTCAATAGAGATGGCGGGATCAATTAGTTGATCAAAACTCTCAGGTTCATCCCGAGTGACGATTTGATCCTTAAGGTGGTCAGAAAGAGGGTTTAGGAAAGTACCTTGCAAGGCCAGTTCATTCCATCCAGTCTGGGCGGCAAGTATCCGGAACTCCAAGGCGTATTCAGATACAGCACGACAGCCCTGTCGTAGACTCAATAGGTGCTTTACGGCATTTGGTGCCTGCAGGGGCAATCAAAAATCCTACGAAATTCCTTTAGAAGTTGTTCATAGGACGCTGAGGGATTAACATGGCTTTGAAGAAATTGGCCCATCGAAGAGCGTTACCTTTGAGTTGACTTAAGTAGATGATTTTGGCTGAGTCCGAGGAATACAGAGAAGGAGCCCCCTCGAAGGCGAGCCTGCATTGCAACAAGAACCCTCCACACTGGTCGAGGTCTCCTGCAAAATGCTCGGAGGGCTTCACGATTAATTGTTGAACGGAGGAAGCTGAATCAGGAATCTCATGGGAGACTACAGGAGTTGACGGAACGGTAGGAACTGGGGGGGGGGTTGAAGTTGATGTTTTATTTAAAAAAAAAAAACATACCTCCAAGTTCCTGTAGGTTGGACTGAACGGTACGTTGTTGGGTCAGGACCTGTTGCAACATTTCATCCAACTTGTCGAGCCTTTCCACCTGAGGAGCGGGAGAGTTCTGCTCGCTCTTGGTCTCATTCTGCGTCTTATTTGGCTGGAGCATTTCTGTTACAATCTCAAGGAACCCAGATTTGTATGAGACCCAGAACGAGGCAGACACAAGGAGATACAAATGACTGTTTATTATTTACAGTGAATAAACTTGAGGTCTCTCTGCAACTCCTGAAAGAGGGGAGAAGATGGTCAAATAGTGTTTCCACAGGTGCTCTGGTAAAGAAGGAAGTTATTGCTTTTTCTCTTATGCCTAGTACCCACTGCCCCCTTTGTCGAGCGGCCGAAGCGGCCGGTTTACATTCAAAGTCTATGGAGGAGACGCGTGGAGTCACGGCGAACAAGGAAGCGGCGCGATTCAAGTGATCGAAGCGGCGCGGGGGCAGCCTGCACACGCACGCGCGCGTCGCCGTCGAGCCGCCGACGTCCCAAATGTTGATCTCTGGCGGCTCGACGCATCCGGCAAACAGTCGGGAGAGCCTCGCTATCTGATTACACAACCACAACGGGACTTTTTTCGGACTTTTTAAACTCACCGGATCGAGCCTCCAGGAATTGGAACCAAACTCCGGTAAGAAACGTGGCATTTTTACAGTTGCTGCTGACAGGCTGCTGTCCTCTCCAGTGTAGATCACCCCAAACATAAAAAAAAGTTTTAATCTCATCGAAGACCGTCGGAGGTGCAGTTAAAACAACAACTGAACCCGGAAAACAAGCCAGAGACCCCTCCCTCTGCTACCCCCTAGTGTACGTCATCAGACGGTGTTCAGTGGTTCAGTGGGACCGTGACTAGCGGCCAAAAGGGGACGGCAGGCGCGTTTCGAGTTGTGCAGTGGGTAACCGGCATTACAGGTTTGAAGGGTGATGCTGGGTCCAATCCTCCAATCCAAGGAGAGTTTGTAGAGAGGAAACAGGGATGAGATCCAGAGCGGCGAGGAAGGCAGGCAACTGGTGGAAGCACAGCACAAAGGAACCAGAACGGGTCACGAGGGGAACCAGACCAAAGCACGAGGAGAAGCCAAACAGGTCACAAGGGGAACCAGAGCCGAGGAGTCAGGAACACTGGAGACAAGAGCAAAAAGGTGAACAAATCCTTTTCAATTGACAGTGTTCAGGCTAGAAGCACAAATACCATAAGGAGGTGATCTGCTCCAGCAAAGAGTAGCACTGGACTGCAGCCTTAAGTAGAGGAAGATCCTCATCAGGTTGATGACCGCCAGGTGTTGACAATCAGCGGCCATCTTGGAGGAGGGCCTGCAGGCAGTGGTACTCTTACATTTGGGATCATGGTTCTGTTGGACCCAGTTTGGTCCAAGCTTCAGCTGGTGGACAGATGAACTCACATTTGACTCCAGAACCTGCCTTCTTAAACCTTTCAGGTTTTGACGCACAGAACCAGCTGCAGAGACCGGAGACACTGAAGCTGGTATCTCACTGGGCTGTAGCTGCTGGAGAAAACAGACCTCAATCTGACGTCACCAGAGCACCAGCGAGCCAGGCCGCCATGTTTTCACAATCACGTTGTTTTTCGTGCACGGCTTGAGAAGCTGTATTCTTTTTCTATTATTTTGTTGCCTAACTCCGCCCACCTCTGCAGCCCCTTCCCCTTCATGTTTATGATTTAATCTGCTGCAGTAGACTTTAGAAATGAAGACAAGCAGTTTTTATTTATTATTTATCGTCTCTGGTTTTTAGACCTGAACTTGGTTTCTGTCAGAGGAGTCAAACTTCACATCTGGTTCTGGGTGTTTGGTGGACCGGTTTGGACCTGACCCCAACTTTGACTCTAAAGATGCTGAGGTTCTGTGGCTGTAACACAAGTCCAAACCATCAGCCTCCACCACTGTGCTGACAGCTGGAAGGAGCTGTTCCCTGAAGTGCATTCTAGGTAAACATCTGTCCTCCAGTCCAGTTCTGGTTCAGAAGACTTGTGGTTCCTTCAGGTGAAACTTTACAAACCTAAAGGCTCCGGCAGAGCTCAGCATCCTGCCTGTACGCCGCTCTACGCGCACGCGTTCGCTGGCACAGCTCTGCTTTCGTTCTCGCGTTTTCGCTCCAAATTCTTGTTGTAATTTGAGCAGCTGCGCGCAGAGCGTGTGCCTATAGGACAAACTGAGGTCGCTGATTGGTCATTTGCTGATACGCCTACTCAATTGATTGACAGGTCGAGTGGGAGATGCATGAGCTGGCTGGCTGGAGCCGCTGCGGTATTTCTAAACTTTATATGTTAATAAAAAGTTCTAAAAAATAAACATAAAAACAGTGAGCAATGGTCCTGCAGCCCACCAGGAAATATTTAGAATGTCGCGCAGCCAGGTAGGACATGGTTATTATTCGCTCGATAGTGACAAATTCATTCATTTCAGTCATGGAGTCGGAGGAGGAAGCGATTACTTGACTTTTGGCAAAAAAACAAAAGAAAAGTTTAGATCAGCGATAAAAAAGGGGAATTTAATTCATTTGTGTAACATACAAAACAGTCCGGCGCCGGGGAAGTTTATTGTGAGACAACGCGCATCGCGTACGCGGTCGTAAAATTTGAGCTTTGCACGTTCGTGCCCTGCGGGGCTACGCTTGTGCCTCTGCGTACGTACGTCGTACAGAGGCGTACTGCTTGTACGCGGAGCTCTGCCGGGGGCTTAAGTGGTGCTGCCATGTTGTTTTTAGAGAGAAGAGGTCACGACCTTTGACCTGCTGACTGAAGCCTG
This sequence comes from Garcialebias charrua, assembly GCA_038048925.1. NCBI lineage: Eukaryota > Metazoa > Chordata > Actinopteri > Cyprinodontiformes > Rivulidae > Garcialebias > Garcialebias charrua. The sequence continues at coordinate 4,888 of JBBPBX010075769.1, read as the reverse complement.
TAAAGTCACTGCAAGGTCTGACCTTCAGGATGAATCAACTGTCTGAAATGTTCTCCTCTTGAGAACAATATTTCTGTAGAACAATGGACTCTAAATGACCTTTAATCCGTCACAGATTGACAGACAGCAGAAGCTGCTCCTCTGAGATAACTGCTGATGTTTTTCCATCCTGATGTTAATCAGCGTCCCCTCTGAGATCCGGGTGCAGCAGGACTGGGGCCAGTTTTTACTGTTTCTTGTTTCTTTTCAGATGTCAGAGACCAGAGAACGTGTTGCGGTTAAAGAACGTTTGACCCAATCCAAGATTCTGAACCTAGAGACCCAGGTCAGCAGGACCACCTCAGAAACTGAAAAGCTGAAACACAACAAGGAGGAGGTAAAGGTTTGAATCCTTGCTTGACTCCAGTTGTATGTTTTAAGTGTTGTTAAGCTGCGTGTTTCTGGTTCTCAGGTTGAGAGGCGGTACCAGAGCCGACTGCAGGATCTGAAGGATCGCCTGGAGCAGTCGGACAGCACCAACCGAAGCCTGCAGAACTACGTCCAGTTCCTTAAAGCATCATATGCCAACGTTTTTGGTGATGTGGCCCTCAGTGGCTCTCTGCGGGCCCCCTCACCCATCTGACTGCTCTACATGAAGAACCTGATCTATGAGGTTGAGACCAAAAACAGAACATCTGCTTGATTCTTCTCAGACTCAGTGAGCCTGTTGGTGCTTCTGTTTGCTCCTCAGTGTTTTTTTCTGCTGTGCAGCAAAAAGTAAGGAAATTCAATAAAGGTGTTAATCTGAACTTATTTTGTACTTTTTATATAAACTAAGGGGGAGGAGCTGCTCCAAGTGGCTGGGGAGAGGAAAGTCTGGGCCTCCTTACTTAGGCTGCTACCCCCGCGACCCGACCCCGGATAAGCGGAAGACAATGGATGGATGGATGGATGGATATAAAAACTCAACAGCTTGACCTAACAAAGTAGTCAGGTCCTCTGAGCGGATTCTTCTAGTTGAAATGTTTGTCTTATACCAAAATACTGTACTTCTTCAGTCTGAGGAGCCGCAACAAACTCAGTCTTGTAAACAGCACCTTCTCATGGTGGATCAACTAGTTTGTTGTTGACATCCAGAACTAGATTAAAAAACATTCAGTACAGAAACAACTGGACTTTATTTGTAACAGAAGACGTTTCACTCTTCATCCGAAGAGTTTTCTCAATTCAAAGAGCAAAGAGTGTGGGGTTCAGGTTTTAAAGGCTGAGATAAGATACACACATACCTTTGTAGATTGACAAATCACACCTCACACCTTAACAGTAGGGGTTTCTTAGGGTCTTTGTTACGCCAAAAATACACCACACGCGTTGCAGCTCCGCCCCGCTCCGGTCCGACCTCCGCAGCAAATACGCACCCATTATAATCAATGACAGAATTTACACTGGCTCCGCACGGCGGCGGCGAGCTGCGGAGAGCGGACGGCAGTCCGTCAAAATTAGAAATTTTTCTATTTCTGCCGGACGCCGGAGCTGTGCCGGAGTCAACTTTTGAAGATTACGTCGCACCAACAGGAAAAGGAACGAGCACAACTTCCGTATTTACAAAATAAAATCACCACGGGCGGACTAATCCTAGCTCTATACGGATTTATTTGTACAAAAATGCTGTCAAACTATCATTTCTGACTACGCCTACAAACGCAATACAAGAAATAAAAAGAAATACAAGAAATAAATAAAGTATTTTATTCTGAAATGTAATACATCACTTCCTGTTGCTCAAACCATGTCCTGTAGCTCATTTACGAGAGAATATCAAGGCAGCAGTATCTACAGTTGTTCTCTTTCTTCCACCGAGTGAATTGTTTTGTTCTGACTTCATTATTTATCACTTGATTTATCGCGCGATCTCGCAATTCCCGCGCATGCGTCTCGGAGCAGCGCATCCACTCGGACCTGAGCTGAGCGCAGGTAGTGGAAATTGGACTCGCACAGCTGCGACCTGCGGAGCGGGGCGGAGCGGAGCCGCGTGTAGTGTATTTTTGGCGTTAGTGCAATTCACAGATGAGGCTCCTCTGTTCCAGTGGCGGCTCCTGAAATGTCCACCAGGGTGGCTATTTCTCAATATGAAAAAATAAAATAAAATTCAAGTTCAAATAGTGTTTATTTATCAAATGCAGATAAACACAAGGTCAACAGAACAATTAAATGCTCAGGATGAGAAGAACCAATTTGACTCACTAAAAAAAACAAAGAACAAACAAAAAAATATATAAATAAATTATATATAAATTATAGTAATACAAGTTCATAATATAAATAGAATCAAGCTCTTTTTTTGTTTTGAGTACCGGTTCTCTTAAATATTCCTAATTTTAAAGGTCCTAATGTATCTTAGCATATATAGAATTTCACCATATAAATATACCTTAAATGTTTCAATGTAATAGGAGCTACACAGTAAAATGGGCAGTGTCAGAACAACACTAAATGAGTCAATTTTAACACTGAGCCAGGTTACATATGGTCCCGCCCTGTACAGTGGTAAAGTTACACTGCTCTCAGTGTTACATTTTTAGAGTTGATTTTACCGTACTCTGATTAGAGTTAAATTTAGTTATTGAGTAAAATTTAATTAACACTCACAATTGTTAATATACTTTTACTCTATGAGATAAATAACACTCACAGTGTTGCTTAAATATCACACTGCTACTTTTCAAGTGTTGTTCTAAATCATCTCCTACAATTTATTCTTAAAAAGTGTAAGATCTATGTAACACCACTGTTAATTGTACTGTATTTAACTCTAAACACAGTGCCAGTGTCAAAAATTTACTCAATATACTGTTTTATTATAAACCCATTGTTAATATTTCTTATCGATATACAGCCAAAACTCTGCAAAAATATTTGTAAGACACAAAAACATCATCTTACTTGTCTTATCAATTTATTAAGCTTCATACAAAAATTAAATACAAAGGCTTCTTTGCAATTTCAGTAAAAAAAAAAAAAATTCTAAGACATGATGAATTTACTGGAACATCTTTAACTATTTATCCAAGTGATTTTTTTAAATCTTGTCATGTGCCATTTTTAATGAAGGACAAACATCCTTTTCTGTATCAATCATAAAATTGGTCAGTGACTAAGTTAAAACACCCATTTTTTAAGAGGGTCAAGTAAAATTTGTTGCCACAAATTACACCAAAGCTTTTCAAATCACAACTTTAGATTACTAGTGACCCCTGATGCATGCTCAGTAATCCAGGTAGAACAATCTAAAAAAGCTAAGTCTGGTCCTCTGGACATTCAAAAAACAAAGCAAAGAAATTGTAGAAACGTTTCGTCTTTCGTCCGAAAGACTTCCTCAGTCTGAGGTGCTGTATTCAGTTCAGTCTAATAAATAGCACCCTCTCACAGTGGATCAACCAGTTTGCTGATGACAGCCGAAACCAGCTGCTCACATGATCAAGGAGGACCATCAGCCTAACAATGGATCGTTAGCACCCTGATGGTTGTTTGCTATTCACAGAGGGCTGAGTGATACTAGCAATAACAGCATTGTAAGAGGGGGACAGTTGAACCCGGAGGCCTCCACCTCTGTTTAATGATGGACGGTTTCTTTTCACAAAGATGGCCTCCTTTACTCCTCTCTCAAACCATCGTTCCTCTCTATCAAGGATGTGAACATCTTCATCCCTGAAAGAGTGACCGCTGGCCTGGAGATGAGTGTAGACCGCAGAGTCCTGACCTGATGATGTTGATCTTCTGTGCTGGGCCATCCTTTTGGCCAGTGGCTGTTTAGTTTCCCCGATATAAGACTGATCACAGCCCTCCTGACACTGAACAGCATACACAATATTACTCTGTTTGTGCCGGGGGACTGGATCTTTGGGATGAACCAGTCTTTGCCGTAATGTATTTTGGGGTTTAAAAGCCACTGGGACGTTGTGTTTAGAAAATAAACATCTCAATGTCTCTGAAACTCCCGCAACATACGGAATGACCACTGGTCTGGGTCTGGGTTCCTTCTAGGAAGATTGGCCATCTCTGTTTCCCGTCCCAGGTTTGATCTGATCATCTTTGAACTCGGACATTCTCCTCCCGTTCTGTGCGCACTCATCTACCGCCCCCCTTGAACCAAGGACTTCATAAGTGAATTCTCTGACTTTTTGGCTGATATCACACCGAGATACACTCACTTATTGATTATTGGAGACTTTAATATCCATGTGTGTTGTCAATAGAAGCCCTTAGTGAAGGACTTTCTAGATTTATTGGACTCTTTTAATTTATCTCAGCAGGTAACCGGTCCCACCCAAGAACACGTCACATATTGGACCTCGTTTTAACATGTGATCTCTCCGTTTCTAATATGGTAATCGTGACAATGTTTTTCAGATCACATGCCTGTATTGTTTGCCTTCACCCCCCTTGTCCTACTGCTAAGCCGTGCGCTCCTGCACGTATCACTCTTGCCATTAACCGTTCCACTGCTGCTCATTTTAATGAAGCTTTTAACTCTGAGAGGATCGAACAGCTCCTGGTGTCTCCTTCCACTGAGGAGCTAACCTCTCAATTCAACTCTGTTTAAATGTTCTGGACCGTGTTGCTCTCCTTAAAACCAGAAAAACAAAACTTAGATCAGAGCCTTGGCTGTATGATGTCACTCAAGCCATTAGACAGCAGTGTCGGAGAGCAGAACGCAGGTGGAAGAAAGACAGGCTACAGGTTTCCTTTTAAATATTAAGGGAGAGTTGGCGTCGTTATCAGAAGACCGTTAAAGCTGCTAAATCTAAATTATTTTCTGATATAATTGTCTCCAACTCTCACAACCCCCAAGCTCTTTTTTCCACCCTGAAATGAGTTCTACACCTCAGTGTGCCATCACCTCTTGAAG
>JBBPBX010075768.1:0-17271 GCA_038048925.1 Garcialebias charrua | reverse complement strand
AAAATGTACCTTGGTATTCGTGTTTAAAGGAAGTTGATCGTGCTTCTGGCTACCTGCGATCTCCTGACTCTGGACGTGTTCACATGACATCTGTAAGAGATCATTTATACTTATATTTAGAGGAAATTCTACATTTTGATGATAGCTGCTGTCACATGTAAACCAATAAACATTACATGATTGTTTGTTTTTGGCCAAAGTATCCATCTCACATAAAGGAAAGATGGATGGACAGAGTATTTACAAAACTCCTCTCATGATAGGTGGACTAAGATGAAATTAAAATTAGCTGAATGAAAGAAAACTATAAATTTAAAAACTGTGACTAATAATATTGAAGTCATACTTAACAATCCCTGCATTATTTATATAATTGATATCTATGTCATATACATACACACAAATATACATATATACATGTATATAAGCATATCATAAATGCATATTCATGTACTGTACAGTGTATATACATATATGCATATACATGTATATATATGCATATACTGTACAGATAGACATATACATGTAAATATAACATGTTCTACTAAAATTGTGTGTGTTTGTGTGTGTGACTGTTTTGTGGTTTTAATGGACAGTGGTTTGTTAGGACAGCAATACGCTATAATCAGACAATCAGATAACAGCTCATTACTGTCCTGACAAAACACTGTCCTTAGAAACCACAAAACAGTCACACACACAAACACACACAATTTGAGTTGAACATGTTATATTTACATGCCTATTACATGTATATATAAGTGCATATATACATGTATATGTAAGTGCATATATACATGTATATGTAAGTGCATATATACATGTACTGTATATGCAAATGCATTTAAACATGTAAATGCATATATGTATATATACAAGAATATGCATATATGTACATATGCATAAACATATAGATGTATATATGCATAAACATATACATGTATATATATGCATATACATATAATGTTCAGATAGACATATACATGTAAATATAACATGTTCTACTGAAGTTGTGTGTGTTTGTGTGTGTGACTGTTTTGTGGTTTTTATGGACAGTGTTTTGTTAGGACAGCAATACGCTATAATCAGACAATCAGATAACAGCTCATTACTGTCCTGACAAAACACTGTCCTTAGAAACCACAAAACAGTCACACACACAAACACACACAATTTGAGTTGAACATGTTATATTTACATGCCTATTACACGTATATGTAAGTGCCTATTTACATGTATGTGTAAGTGCATATATACATGTATATGTAAGTGCATATATACATGTACTGTATATGCAAATGCATTTAAACATGTAAATGCATATATGTATATATACAAGAATATGCATATATGTACATATGCATAAACATATAGATGTATATATGCATAAACATATACATGTATATATATGCATATACATATAATGTACAGATAGACATATACATGTAAATATAACATGTTCAACTGAAGTTGTGTGTGTTTGTGTGTGTGACTGTTTTGTGGTTTTTAAGGACAGTGTTTTGTCAGGACAGTAATGAGCTGTTATCTGATTGATTGTCTGATTGTTTATAGCGTCTGACTGTCCAAACAAACAACTGTCCATAAAAACCATAGTACACTCCTATACACACCTAATTGAACATTAAGGTTGATGAAACCACACGTAGCAAGTAATTCTGTTTAGGAACACAAGAACTAAAATGTACCTTGGTATTCGTGTTTAAAGGAAGTTGATCGTGCTTCTGGCTACCTGCGATCTCCTGACTCTGGACGTGTTCACATGACATCTGTAAGAGATCATTTATACTTATATTTAGAGGAAATTCTACATTTTGATGATAGCTGCTGTCACATGTAAACCAATAAACATTACATGATTGTTTGTTTTTGGCCCAAGTATCCATCTCACATAAAGGAAAGATAAATGGACAGAGTATTTACAAAACTCCTCTCATGATAGGTGGACTAAGATGAAATTAAAATTAGCTGAATGAAAGAAAACTATAAATTAAAAAACTGTGACTAATAATATTGAAGTCATACTTAACAATCCCTGCATTATTTATATAATTGATATCTATGTCATATACATACACACAAATATACATATATACATGTATATAAGCATATCATAAATGCATATTCATGTACTGTACAGTGTATATACATATATGCATATAAATGTATATATGCATATCAGATAGACATATACATGTAAATATAACATGTTCTACTAAAATTGTGTGTGTTTGTGTGTGTGACTGTTTTGTGGTTTTAATGGACAGTGGTTTGTTAGGACAGCAATACGCTATAATCAGACAATCAGATAACAGCTCATTACTGTCCTGACAAAACACTGTCCTTAGAAACCACAAAACAGTCACACACACAAACACACACAATTTGAGTTGAACATGTTATATTTACATGCCTATTACACGTATATGTAAGTGCCTATTTACATGTATGTGTAAGTGCATATATACATGTATATGTAAGTGCATATATACATGTACTGTATATGCAAATGCATTTAAACATGTAAATGCATATATGTATATATACAAGAATATGCATATATGTACATATGCATAAACATATAGATGTATATATGCATAAACATATACATGTATATATATGCATATACGTATAATGTACAGATAGACATATACATGTAAATATAACATGTTCAACTGAAGTTGTGTGTGTTTGTGTGTGTGACTGTTTTGTGGTTTTTAAGGACAGTGTTTTGTCAGGACAGCAATACGCTATACAGTAATCAGACAATCAGATAACAGCTCATTACTGTCCTGACAAAACACTGTCCTTAGAAACCACAAAACAGTCACACACACAAACACACACAATTTGAGTTGAACATGTTATATTTACATGCCTATTACACGTATATGTAAGTGCCTATTTACATGTATGTGTAAGTGCATATATACATGTATATGTAAGTGCATATATACATGTACTGTATATGCAAATGCATTTAAACATGTAAATGCATATATGTATATATACAAGAATATGCATATATGTACATATGCATAAACATATAGATGTATATATGCATAAACATATACATGTATATATATGCATATACATATAATGTACAGATAGACATATACATGTAAATATAACATGTTCAACTGAAGTTGTGTGTGTTTGTGTGTGTGACTGTTTTGTGGTTTTTAAGGACAGTGTTTTGTCAGGACAGTAATGAGCTGTTATCTGATTGATTGTCTGATTGTTTATAGCGTCTGACTGTCCAAACAAACAACTGTCCATAAAAACCATAGTACACTCCTATACACACCTAATTGAACATTAAGGTTGATGAAACCACACGTAGCAAGTAATTCTGTTTAGGAACACAAGAACTAAAATGTACCTTGGTATTCGTGTTTAAAGGAAGTTGATCGTGCTTCTGGCTACCTGCGATCTCCTGACTCTGGACGTGTTCACATGACATCTGTAAGAGATCATTTATACTTATATTTAGAGGAAATTCTACATTTTGATGATAGCTGCTGTCACATGTAAACCAATAAACATTACATGATTGTTTGTTTTTGGCCCAAGTATCCATCTCACATAAAGGAAAGATAAATGGACAGAGTATTTACAAAACTCCTCTCATGATAGGTGGACTAAGATGAAATTAAAATTAGCTGAATGAAAGAAAACTATAAATTAAAAACTGTGACTAATAATATTGAAGTCATACTTAACAATCCCTGCATTATTTATATAATTGATATCTATGTCATATACATACACACAAATATACATATATACATGTATATAAGCATATCATAAATGCATATTCATGTACTGTACAGTGTATATACATATATGCATATACATGTATATATATGCATATACTGTACAGATAGACATATACATGTAAATATAACATGTTCTACTAAAATTGTGTGTGTTTGTGTGTGTGACTGTTTTGTGGTTTTAATGGACAGTGGTTTGTTAGGACAGCAATACGCTATAATCAGACAATCAGATAACAGCTCATTACTGTCCTGACAAAACACTGTCCTTAGAAACCACAAAACAGTCACACACACAAACACACACAATTTGAGTTGAACATGTTATATTTACATGCCTATTACATGTATATATAAGTGCATATATACATGTATATGTAAGTGCATATATACATGTATATGTAAGTGCATATATACATGTACTGTATATGCAAATGCATTTAAACATGTAAATGCATATATGTATATATACAAGAATATGCATATATGTACATATGCATAAACATATAGATGTATATATGCATAAACATATACATGTATATATATGCATATACGTATAATGTACAGATAGACATATACATGTAAATATAACATGTTCAACTGAAGTTGTGTGTGTTTGTGTGTGTGACTGTTTTGTGGTTTTTAAGGACAGTGTTTTGTCAGGACAGCAATACGCTATACAGTAATCAGACAATCAGATAACAGCTCATTACTGTCCTGACAAAACACTGTCCTTAGAAACCACAAAACAGTCACACACACAAACACACACAATTTGAGTTGAACATGTTATATTTACATGCCTATTACACGTATATGTAAGTGCCTATTTACATGTATGTGTAAGTGCATATATACATGTATATGTAAGTGCATATATACATGTACTGTATATGCAAATGCATTTAAACATGTAAATGCATATATGTATATATACAAGAATATGCATATATGTACATATGCATAAACATATAGATGTATATATGTGTAGTGATACACCTAGCCTCTGATATTTCTGTCTTGACCTTCAAGTACACCTCTCTACACCTCTCTGAATCACTCAGTGTTACACTTGCTTGAACCTCAAGGAGACAGATGGACACTTATATATTTTAACAATTATTATGAATTAATGGACACTAATTAATCAGATTGAACTTTCTCTTTAATGTGTGTTAATTCAGAATTGATCAAACAGTATTTTTGTCATTTCAATGATGATTTTACCAAGCTGGTATATTTTAAATATGACAAAGTTAAGAGAACATCTCAGAATGATCATGCTTTGAACTTTCTGCTCTAGGCAGAATAAGTGTCGAAAGTTGAAGGAACAATCCTTCGTATTTGTTTGAACTGTTTTTGTTTCAAAGGAAAAGTGCTAGACATAGCTTGCTTTTGGTCTCCCGTCCTTTCTACAAACAATGAATCAGTTCTCAAAACAAAGTACTGACTTTGTGCACATGCACCTGCATCTTCTCACGTATGTTTTCTATGTTTTGTCTACCCTATCATCTGTCACTCAAACTCACTCATTTGCAAAGTCACACCCTCTCTAGGGGTGCAACAACCAATCAGCAGGAAGTATGTGACTAAGTCACACCCCCTTCTTAAGGGGCACTTCCTGGATTTTGGTTTAGAGTTTCGAGGAGTACGAACTGTCAACCTGCTCTCCTCTCTGAAAAGCTGATAGACGGCCCGGTCATCGTGCCAACTCGACCCACGTCTCAGCTGAGAGTCACGGCAAAGCCTTGCTGTGCCTCAACACTCATTTCTGGAAGAATTTGTTTTCTAAAGTTTTATCTTGAAAGTCAGTCTGTGCGCTCGACCGTTGGTTCCTGCCGAGGGAGGCGAGTTCCTCGTATCGTGAATCAGCACACTCACTCACGCTGAAGTCCAACTGGACGGCCACTGGACAAACCCATCCACGTGTGTGTCCACAAACTTCTCCACTCTTGTCTCCCAGAGACGAACCTCCAACAGGTAAAGAGCCGTGGTGTGTTTGAACGTGCGGGAGCCCAGCCAGTCTGCTCGTGTGGGGGAAGCGGTGTCACCCAGTCTGGTTCAAAGTAAACAACTTTAGCTTAACTTAGCTCCAGAACTCCTTCCTCCTATTTCTTATTTTTCATAAGCTATTTAATCTGTCAAGTTTTGTGCCAACAGTTAAGTTTTAATTGTCTGTTTGTTTTAATTTGAATTCTTGTCAACGTAGTTATTAAATCAGAGCTAATATCGATACAAATGTTAATGTAATTCTTGTGATAGTTTCAATAAAAGGTCTATTCTTTTGGTAGACCAACATAAATTGAAGTCTAAGCGTGAAATTACATTTCTGGCTAATCACATCGTTAGATTTGTTGATTTAATCTGAAAAAGTTGAGACCCCGCACTTTGGTGGCAGTTTGTGCAGATAAAAGTCTGCTCATAGCTGCACGTCTAAACTATAGGTAAGTCAGTAAACTGACTAATAACTCCTATATTGTTACATTTATTGGTGGCCGTACTGGTCTTCTGAAAGATTAAATTGATAAGTTGTTTTTGTAGCTTATTTTTGTTGACGGTGTTTGTTGGCATTAGTTTGCATCCTGGTTGTGGACTTATAGAGTGGTTTTGGCTGGTGAGTGTCCGGGAGTTGCTAATCGTGGCATTGTCTGGATTATTTTCCCGTTAAAATTATTTTTCTTTCACATTCCGACGTATGTTTTGGAGCTGCGGATGAATGAGTGTTTGTTTTTGTGAGACGTTTCATTACGTGTCGCACGCTGCATGCATTGTTCATTTTGTGACCGCCGTGTCACCACTGTTTCATTCTATTACATCTGCGATTTACTGTTAAACGTCTGTTTCACTCTTTGCTGCTCCATTTTTACCTAATCTGTTACAACGTGTTTGCCGAGGTTCGGGAAAACCCACTCCGCTTTGGGCCAGACCGAGGTCCGGTTCCGTTTGACGTAAAGTCCGTTGTTGTACACAGTTAGGGTGCTGCCTCCCCTGGGGGCGTGAGAGTTAGCTTGAATGTGTTGTGCTCGTTAACAGAATTTTCTGCGGTGTAAAGATACGTTTATTTTGTGGAAGAGAGTCCAGTACTTTGGATCGAGCTAATGCTAAACGGTACCGACAAGATGGCTGCTTAAAACGCTGTGATTGGTCCATTGTGTGTCGCGTTCAAGAACGTTGGTTTCTGTAGACTCTGGTTGTCAGATTCATTTTTGCACACATTTCTAACAGTTTATTTGTGTTGTTTGAGTTCTATGCACGTGATATCGTCGAAGACTGGCTTAACCGCGGTGTTTTGCGATGTTTGTGACTGTTTTAGAACGTTAAAAAGTCCGTTCCTCGCTAGCGTTCAAAAGACCGCAGGTCCGTGAACGCACCGCTCGAACGGCACGTCGCCTGTGGGCGGCGTTGGGTTTGGAAGACACAATTTCCCATGAACACTTGGGTTTTAGAACTACAGTTCTGTCTTCGCTGTGATTGGTCGATTTCGCTGTGAGTGTTGACGCATGCGCAGTGGGTGAAGCCCCGCTCCTCGTCAACTTTCACTTCACAGCTGCTTGTCCCAGACGAGTTTCCGTGCTTGTTTGTCCATTACTGTCTTTGAAAAGACTGTTTAATCGCGGTGTTTTTGAGATTTTAGTGGGTGGACAGAGCCGGTTGCTCTGAAAAACTGCCGATCGCCATGTGACCAGGTCACGTGACACCGATTTTGCCGGTTTTATGAGGACCGACCTTATTTCTTTTAAACGCAGTTTAAAGGGTTTCACAGTCAACCGATTTTGCTCACATGATTTCGTTTTGTGAGCCTGGGTTTTAGAGCTTATCACGTTACGCTTTAGATCTGTCTGATTGATGCTTTTCATCTATGTTGGATGTCTGTGTGGGCTGAAAGCTACGGCTGCGCTCACTGGTGATAACAGCGCCTCTATAGCGGTCAGATAGAGAAATTACAGTCGCTGTGATAAACTCACTTCCAGCGCTGTGCCCCCTGCTGGTTACATTAGAAGACGCAGTCTTCCTGTAATTTGTACATGTTAACTGTTCCTGTTTTAAACGGGAAACATTTTGAGAATATTGTACTCACAGCACACTTTAATTTGATTTTCACATATAATCAAATGTTGATGGCAGGACAGTTACACAGATTTAACACAGACATGTCTGTTGTTGATAAAATTTGACACTTTTATCATTGATTCTGTGCAAAACAAACTGTCTGTTTTTATTTTTATTTTAAACTGCAAGTTTAAAATATCACACATGAGGCTTCTTTTGTCTTGGTTTTTCACAAAAAATCTCAAAACGACAGCCGTTTTTGTTTGACCTTGTCACAGGTCGACAAATTACTAAACATCACTGACTTATTTCATTTAACATCTTGGATGTTTTCTGAGCAGCTCATACACTTTGCATATTTGCAAGCTGCGATATGAGACCCACTTTATTTGATTTTTCACAGAACATCAGTACACAGATGGACGTTCAAACAGGTGAACCACCTGAGGGGGGCTCCTCTCCTATCTATCCTAGATGGATGGATGGGGGCCTTGGGATTCCTGCCCGTGCTCCCCGCATTTTGGGGGAATCTGCCTTTTCGTATGCTAATTACTTAGCTGCTAAGAACGTCCGTCAGGATAAGTGGGAAAATCCCCTGTCATTCTACGACAGGCTAATCTCGGTCTACTCCGGGGGCAAACCTGTTCCTGGATTAGAGGAAAAAGTGGAGTTTAAACGTCTTTTCATTATGAATCTTATGCCTTTTCAAATGAAATGTGTTCATTTCAAGGTTGATTGCAAAAAAGATTCCATGGAAGTGATAAGACAATATGCTGCGTCAGTTTTTGAGGCCGAAATACAACCTAGGATACCATCAGAGGGTTGTACAGGTCAAAAGGTCACATCCCACTCGCAGGAAGTAGTAGAGGTTCCCTCTCCTTCAAAGTGCGAGAGGTCACAGGTTTTTCATAATAACATACATCAGCATGGTGCTACGAGCTGTAGGAGTTCTGAACCCCCTGCCCCTCAGGTTGAAAACCTTGAGAGGAGCAGAGAACCACACAAGGTAGGTGTTCGCCCTCCAGATGAACCCAGATGGTCCGGATCGAACCAAAAGAGTTCTCTCATGGATCTCACTGTGGGTGAACTTCGAGAGATGTTGATGTCTGGGTACCGTGACCCTTTGAAAAGTGGTCTGTCCCGACATGTGCTCCCGAGAAGCGGCCCTCCTGCCCCTGCCCCGCTCGAGACATGCAATGAGTCACACATGCTCCAGATTATGGAAACGGCGCCTCCGCGCGAGAACGTGACTGAGGTTGTGAGTTGTTTGTCAAATGATTTGAATGTTACAGTGGTTGACCATGCTGACACATCGTATGACGTTGTCCTTGATGATAACACAAACAACCTTGTTCCACCTGATGAGGCGACGCACAGCACTGCCTTTTGCAGCAACTTAGTGCATACAGTTGACATCAACAACGTCAACACTGACATAAATACTGACAGCAAACAAATTGCTGAGAATCCACATCCTGAAGGTCATGAGGCAGACAGCCATCATGATGCTGACAGCGACGATGATTACACGGACAGAGTCACACGTACACAGACACGTGTGGAAAAACCTGAACGGTTTCTGTGTCACTTTGTAAGAAGGGGTATAGCTAAGAGAGCTTACCTGCCACTCACATTGGAAGGGGTCCTAGAGCAAGAAGCACTCCTGGTTAGCGGCTCAGACGTGTCTGTCATGTCAGCCAAACTGTTTGAGGAGCTAAGGACCGCCGCTAACGATGTTGGCAGGCAAATACCCTTTGTGAAAGACACTTATGGTGATCAACAGGGCCTCGCAAAGACGAGAACAACCCTAATAGCCATGGTTCACATGCAGATTGGCGAGATGTCACTATACCACCCGGTATATGTGTCTGATCTTGACTCACTCCGGGCTCCATTTGTGGTTGGCCAAGATTTTATAAATCGCTTTGAAGCGATTATAAATTATGGCAATCAGACAATGTGGGCCACAGTGAGCAGTCCACTGCCATTCAAGGTGCCTCCCCAAGGTCAGGACACTGACTGTCTAACAACAGGTACCGCTAAGGTAAAAAAGGATTCCCCAACCGAGACCACAAGCCCGGTAAGTGAACCTTCATATACAGGTGAGACAGAGGAGACTCAACAATTTGACCAGACTCTGGCCCATCACGAGGACCTCCTCTGCGAGCTGACACCTTCAGCACTCCCTGACCACTTCCTACCACAGGTAGATGAAGGTGTGGAGATCCAAGAGTCCCACACCGATGACGCTGTACTGTCCTGTGGGACAGGTAATTCGGCAAACAGCCAAGCTTGCAGTGAAGTCTTGGTTAGAGGACATCTGAGTCCAGAAGGTGGCAGTCTACAACACGCTGACGGTCACTTGGACTCCATTGTTGCTGATTTTGAGGACCCCTCCTCATACAAAAGGGGGGCAAACTCACACTTCCTACCACAGGTAGAGGACGGTGTAGAGATCCACGGATCACACACCGAGAACGCTGTGCTGTCCTCTGGGACAGATAATTCAGCCATCAGCCAAGCTTTCGATGAAACCTTGGTTCAAGAGCTTTTGAATCTGGAACTACTCAGCGATGACATAGTTCTGACAGACTCAAAGTGCACCCCTTCATTCATGAAGTGGGAAGACATACATCACAACGACAGAGACACGCCTGCGACGGCGCCGACTGTTGTGACACACCTGCATTACGCAGAAAGAGGTAAACGTACAGAGGTACGTTGGCCGAAACCTATAAGGTTCCTGTACAAGGTTCCCCATAAACTGCGCGAACAGCTTAAACTAAACAATGGCATCCTAACTCGTGCCCATGGACGGACGTCCACACCCGTGTGCTTGGTCCCTCATGACCACAGGGGGGTGATGTTAGGCCATGCCCATGTCAAGGACAAAGATTTCAATAACCCCACAAACGACAAAGATCTCGCAAACTCACAGACTTCATGGGAAAAGAAGGTCGTCCAAGCACAGGATAGTAAATAAACTAAACAGTTTAAACTATTCTAGTTGCGAAAAGAAACCGTTCCAACTAGAACTTAGAAACGCTAAGCATAAAACCCACAACAAAAACTAACCTTAACAACCGTTTAAATCTGCAGGATTTAATTGACATCGGTTATAAAGCTAAGAACTGTTTTTCTTGTGTGTGACACATTGGAATCTGACGACCAGAGTGAGTTTGACGTAGTGAAACGTTGTTTTCTAGTGGCTTGATTGCTACTTTTGTTGTTATTGAAGTTTTTATTGTTTTCTGAACACTCCCAGCCAAAGAGGTTTTGATTGTTGATTAGTTGAAGACTTAAATGGATTTTAACTATGCCAACATGCTGTTCATTTTGTTAAAGATCTCAATCTTTGAAAAGTCATTGTAGATCAATACTACTTAAGGTACTATAATCTACACTGACCTCCCAATCATTTAGGTAGAACCGATTCGATCGTTTCTATTCTAGATCTATTCATTTTGATGAGTCTCGCCATAGACTTCAAAATTTTTAGGGATTACCAAATCTTGCGTCGTTCGTCTAAAAGACAACAGACATTTAGACCAAACTAGTTTCATTTTTTCGTTTTAGTTTAACCTAAACTAATTAATGAATGGAGGAATAGTTTGAAAGAAGAGGCCTTCGTTACAGAAGCCCTCCCCATTTCTATAGGTATAGATCCCTATTCTGATTTTTACAGCATTGATCCACCCCTTAATTGGTAATTGTAGCTGATCTAATCCATGATAGCTTACATACCAGGTGCATATAGGTAAGGCTTAATGTAGAATCCCTATCATAAGCCCACCTAAAACCACATAATTGCATGACACATTGAACCAGGGTGGCACCGACTGGAAGCCATCCAGCCTGCAACCTTCGATGTGGGGACCTGCTGATCCAACGTTGGTCTTCAACCTTCATCCAAGGCCCGCCTCCTCTGCTTCAATCGAGGGATCCCCTCTACATGCTGATTAACACCCATTCTTGCTGATGAAATCAATAACCCCCATCGTTGTGGATTTACCGTTGTGGATTATAAGACTTTGTTTTCCAAGGGATCACAGACTCGGTTCTCCATGGGTTAACAGACTATGTTTTCCAAAGGATTAAAAGCTTGCCGCAATGGGATTACCTACGAACAGTATGGAATTTCCAAAAACATTATGGGAGTATAATTTTGAACTTTTTGATTTTTCTTTTTCCATTTGCTGGATTACATAGAGGTCAGAGACATTCGGTGGTATCCTTTCGTGTTGGAACTCATCTCCAAGGACAGGCGATGACTTCCAAAAAGGGGGACTGTAGTGATACACCTAGCCTCTGATATTTCTGTCTTGACCTTCAAGTACACCTCTCTACACCTCTCTGAATCACTCAGTGTTACACTTGCTTGAACCTCAAGGAGACAGATGGACACTTATATATTTTAACAATTATTATGAATTAATGGACACTAATTAATCAGATTGAACTTTCTCTTTAATGTGTGTTAATTCAGAATTGATCAAACAGTATTTTTGTCATTTCAATGATGATTTTACCAAGCTGGTATATTTTAAATATGACAAAGTTAAGAGAACATCTCAGAATGATCATGCTTTGAACTTTCTGCTCTAGGCAGAATAAGTGTCGAAAGTTGAAGGAACAATCCTTCGTATTTGTTTGAACTGTTTTTGTTTCAAAGGAAAAGTGCTAGACATAGCTTGCTTTTGGTCTCCCGTCCTTTCTACAAACAATGAATCAGTTCTCAAAACAAAGTACTGACTTTGTGCACATGCACCTGCATCTTCTCACGTATGTTTTCTATGTTTTGTCTACCCTATCATCTGTCACTCAAACTCACTCATTTGCAAAGTCACACCCTCTCTAGGGGTGCAACAACCAATCAGCAGGAAGTATGTGACTAAGTCACACCCCCTTCTTAAGGGGCACTTCCTGGATTTTGGTTTAGAGTTTCGAGGAGTACGAACTGTCAACCTGCTCTCCTCTCTGAAAAGCTGATAGACGGCCCGGTCATCGTGCCAACTCGACCCACGTCTCAGCTGAGAGTCACGGCAAAGCCTTGCTGTGCCTCAACACTCATTTCTGGAAGAATTTGTTTTCTAAAGTTTTATCTTGAAAGTCAGTCTGTGCGCTCGACCGTTGGTTCCTGCCGAGGGAGGCGAGTTCCTCGTATCGTGAATCAGCACACTCACTCACGCTGAAGTCCAACTGGACGGCCACTGGACAAACCCATCCACGTGTGTGTCCACAAACTTCTCCACTCTTGTCTCCCAGAGACGAACCTCCAACAGGTAAAGAGCCGTGGTGTGTTTGAACGTGCGGGAGCCCAGCCAGTCTGCTCGTGTGGGGGAAGCGGTGTCACCCAGTCTGGTTCAAAGTAAACAACTTTAGCTTAACTTAGCTCCAGAACTCCTTCCTCCTATTTCTTATTTTTCATAAGCTATTTAATCTGTCAAGTTTTGTGCCAACAGTTAAGTTTTAATTGTCTGTTTGTTTTAATTTGAATTCTTGTCAACGTAGTTATTAAATCAGAGCTAATATCGATACAAATGTTAATGTAATTCTTGTGATAGTTTCAATAAAAGGTCTATTCTTTTGGTAGACCAACATAAATTGAAGTCTAAGCGTGAAATTACATTTCTGGCTAATCACATCGTTAGATTTGTTGATTTAATCTGAAAAAGTTGAGACCCCGCACTTTGGTGGCAGTTTGTGCAGATAAAAGTCTGCTCATAGCTGCACGTCTAAACTATAGGTAAGTCAGTAAACTGACTAATAACTCCTATATTGTTACATATGCATAAACATATACATGTATATATATGCATATACGTATAATGTACAGATAGACATATACATGTAAATATAACATGTTCAACTGAAGTTGTGTGTGTTTGTGTGTGTGACTGTTTTGTGGTTTTTAAGGACAGTGTTTTGTCAGGACAGCAATACGCTATACAGTAATCAGACAATCAGATAACAGCTCATTACTGTCCTGACAAAACACTGTCCTTAGAAACCACAAAACAGTCACACACACAAACACACACAATTTGAGTTGAACATGTTATATTTACATGCCTATTACACGTATATGTAAGTGCCTATTTACATGTATGTGTAAGTGCATATATACATGTATATGTAAGTGCATATATACATGTACTGTATATGCAAATGCATTTAAACATGTAAATGCATATATGTATATATACAAGAATATGCATATATGTACATATGCATAAACATATAGATGTATATATGCATAAACATATACATGTATATATATGCATATACGTATAATGTACAGATAGACATATACATGTAAATATAACATGTTCAACTGAAGTTGTGTGTGTTTGTGTGTGTGACTGTTTTGTGGTTTTTAAGGACAGTGTTTTGTCAGGACAGCAATACGCTATACAGTAATCAGACAATCAGATAACAGCTCATTACTGTCCTGACAAAACACTGTCCTTAGAAACCACAAAACAGTCACACACACAAACACACACAATTTGAGTTGAACATGTTATATTTACATGCCTATTACACGTATATGTAAGTGCCTATTTACATGTATGTGTAAGTGCATATATACATGTATATGTAAGTGCATATATACATGTACTGTATATGCAAATGCATTTAAACATGTAAATGCATATATGTATATATACAAGAATATGCATATATGTACATATGCATAAACATATAGATGTATATATGCATAAACATATACATGTATATATATGCATATACATATAATGTACAGATAGACATATACATGTAAATATAACATGTTCAACTGAAGTTGTGTGTGTTTGTGTGTGTGACTGTTTTGTGGTTTTTAAGGACAGTGTTTTGTCAGGACAGTAATGAGCTGTTATCTGATTGATTGTCTGATTGTTTATAGCGTCTGACTGTCCAAACAAACAACTGTCCATAAAAACCATAGTACACTCCTATACACACCTAATTGAACATTAAGGTTGATGAAACCACACGTAGCAAGTAATTCTGTTTAGGAACACAAGAACTAAAATGTACCTTGGTATTCGTGTTTAAAGGAAGTTGATCGTGCTTCTGGCTACCTGCGATCTCCTGACTCTGGACGTGTTCACATGACATCTGTAAGAGATCATTTATACTTATATTTAGAGGAAATTCTACATTTTGATGATAGCTGCTGTCACATGTAAACCAATAAACATTACATGATTGTTTGTTTTTGGCCCAAGTATCCATCTCACATAAAGGAAAGATAAATGGACAGAGTATTTACAAAACTCCTCTCATGATAGGTGGACTAAGATGAAATTAAAATTAGCTGAATGAAAGAAAACTATAAATTAAAAAACTGTGACTAATAATATTGAAGTCATACTTAACAATCCCTGCATTATTTATATAATTGATATCTATGTCATATACATACACACAAATATACATATATACATGTATATAAGCATATCATAAATGCATATTCATGTACTGTACAGTGTATATACATATATGCATATAAATGTATATATGCATATCAGATAGACATATACATGTAAATATAACATGTTCTACTAAAATTGTGTGTGTTTGTGTGTGTGACTGTTTTGTGGTTTTTAAGGACAGTGTTTTGTCAGGACAGCAATACGCTATACAGTAATCAGACAATCCGATAACAGCTCATTACTGTCCTGACAAAACACTGTCCTTAGAAACCACAAAACAGTCACACACACAAACACACACAATTTGAGTTGAACATGTTATATTTACATGCCTATTACACGTATATGTAAGTGCCTATTTACATGTATGTGTAAGTGCATATATACATGTATATGTAAGTGCATATATACATGTACTGTATATGCAAATGCATTTAAACATGTAAATGCATATATGTATATATACAAAAATATGCATATATGTACATATGCATAAACATATAGATGTATATATGCATAAACATATACATGTATATATATGCATATACATATAATGTACAGATAGACATATACATGTAAATATAACATGTTCAACTGAAGTTGTGTGTGTTTGTGTGTGTGACTGTTTTGTGGTTTTTAAGGACAGTGTTTTGTCAGGACAGCAATACGCTATACAGTAATCAGACAATCAGATAACAGCTCATTACTGTCCTGACAAAACACTGTCCTTAGAAACCACAAAACAGTCACACACACAAACACACACAATTTGAGTTGAACATGTTATATTTACATGCCTATTACACGTATATGTAAGTGCCTATTTACATGTATGTGTAAGTGCATATATACATGTATATGTAAGTGCATATATACATGTACTGTATATGCAAATGCATTTAAACATGTAAATGCATATATGTATATATACAAGAATATGCATATATGTACATATGCATAAACATATAGATGTATATATGCATAAACATATACATGTATATATATGCATATACATATAATGTACAGATAGACATATACATGTAAATATAACATGTTCAACTGAAGTTGTGTGTGTTTGTGTGTGTGACTGTTTTGTGGTTTTTAAGGACAGTGTTTTGTCAGGACAGCAATACGCTATACAGTAATCAGACAATCAGATAACAGCTCATTACTGTCCTGACAAAACACTGTCCTTAGAAACCACAAAACAGTCACACACACAAACACACACAATTTGAGTTGAACATGTTATATTTACATGCCTATTACACGTATATGTAAGTGCCTATTTACATGTATGTGTAAGTGCATATATACATGTATATGTAAGTGCATATATACATGTACTGTATATGCAAATGCATTTAAACATGTAAATGCATATATGTATATATACAAGAATATGCATATATGTACATATGCATAAACATATAGATGTATATATGCATAAACATATACATGTATATATATGCATATACATATAATGTACAGATAGACATATACATGTAAATATAACATGTTCAACTGAAGTTGTGTGTGTTTGTGTGTGTGACTGTTTTGTGGTTTTTAAGGACAGTGTTTTGTCAGGACAGTAATGAGCTGTTATCTGATTGATTGTCTGATTGTTTATAGCGTCTGACTGTCCAAACAAACAACTGTCCATAAAAACCATAGTACACTCCTATACACATTGTTTATAGCGTCTGACTGTCCAAACAAACAACTGTCCATAAAAACCATAGTACACTCCTATACACACATAATTGAACATTAAGGTTGATGAAACCACACGTAGCAAGTAATTCTGTTTAGGAACACAAGAACTAAAATGTACCTTGGTATTCGTGTTTAAAGGAAGTTGATCGTGCTTCTGGCTACCTGCGATCTCCTGACTCTGGACGTGTTCACATGACATCTGTAAGAGATCATTTATACTTATATTTAGAGGAAATTCTACATTTTGATGATAGCTGCTGTCACATGTAAAC
>JBBPBX010075767.1:0-17272 GCA_038048925.1 Garcialebias charrua | reverse complement strand
ATACCACATAATTAAAACAGTCTGCTTAAAGGTATTGTGACATGATGTTGGAACTATGCATAAAGTGGCACAACATATATATGTTGTATCATTCAACTATGTTCGTTTTTACAAGCAAAATGATAAATCAATGAAAATATGTTTCAAAGTGATTTTAAACTTGGCGCCGTGTTTCGTCACGGGACATCCGGGTACTCACGCAAGCGACGTCTGTGACGTAGGGACTAGAAGTTGAGCCTGTGGGTGCCATTAGAACGCAGTTTAATTGTGTTCAAGATCGCCTTTTTTTTGTTGTTTTTTTGTATAACTTGAAAAATGCCGGTACGTTGTGTCGCATTTGGGTGTTCTAACATCACCAGTGAACAAGTGAGCCTTTTCACTTTCCCAAATGATGAAAAACTTTGTCAAGAATGGACAAAACAAAGCTGTCCCCCTCGCTTCTGAACGGTAAGGCTCAAATAAATACGGGTGCAGACCTTTATTAGAACCAGCTGTTTGTTGTTCATCACTCGAACTAACTTCTGCTTCCCAAACTGAAGACAAATCGCTAAAATCTTCACTTAAATTGCTTAATTCCTCAGTTTATATATTCACTGACATTTGTTATATACAAGGTGCGTTCTAGCCATTGCGTCATAAAAATTTGTCGGTGTTTGACCCCTCCTTTCTCCACCCGAAAACTGCGACGCACTGCAGAGAACTATTTTATCAAAAAATACTTTTATATATTAATTATTCAACGCATCTGTGTACAAAAAAATCGAAGCTGAGTACCGTAGCTTCTCTTTCTAAAGATGTCTATGTTTTAGCATCATGTCACAACACCTTTAAAGCTTCGGACAGTGGCTCACTGGGGTCACCATGGCAACCACACACCTGCTCGTCACTTCCTGGCAGCACTCTTTATAAAGGCAGCCAGAAACAGACTGAAAAGTAAGCCTAAAATGAACAGTCACTGTGTGAAAATTAAACTGTATCTTAAAATACTATTAAATCCAATGAGCAGCAGAAGACACTGGTGGTGACGCATGAATTATGTTTCTACAGTGTTTTATGTGGAAGAAATGACCAGTTAAAAATCTCTCCACATGTACAGTAGTGTTGAAGGAATGAGTTAAGCTAAAATATAAGTCTGTGTAAGTGTAGCTGTAGCCTGGTTAAAACCAGACCCTTGTCCTTCACTTCGCTTTGTCCTAGTACAAAGCGAAGTGAAGGACAAGGGTCTGGTTTTAACCAGGCTAGTGTAGCTGTGCACTGTCACTCGTTCTGAGGGCTTTGAAAGAAAAATACAGCGGTGAGATCACACTAGGTTAAAATCACAGTCTAAACTGTGATTGTGTAAAAACTTTGAAAAATATCATTTTTTTTTATGAATACATTTGTATTTATTAACATAAACATATTTAGCATGTACATCCACTTCAGTTATTTGTAAAATTTAAATGCCCCTTTTTTAGTTTTTAGTTTTACACACACAAAAATGGGGAACACAACATAAAAATAAAACAAAGGGAGTGAAAGTGTTTTTTGTTACAATCAATATATCAGAATTTACAAGTTCTAGATCTGGTCTGTGTGATTTTATATAAAGCATGCATTTCTTCCAGTGTAAAGTAGATGTGTCCTTTTCCTCATTTACTTCTGCACTTCCAACAAAGTTCAATCAGGTCATCTGGACAGTTTCTTTTTGTTGAGACGTTTCGTTCTTCATCCCAAGGACTTCATCAGTGCAAGGAGCCACAACAAACTGAGTCTCACAAGCAGCACACCCACTAGGGGTGGGCGTATCGATTCTAGTATCGATACTATCGATACCAAGGTGGTACTTGGTATCGAATCGATACTAGCGCTGTGGAATCGATGCTTTGTTGTCGCGCTTTTTTTTGTTTTTGTTTTTTTCAAAAAACATCTGTGCAATAGAAGTTGTTTTCTTATCACTGTTTTTGTGATTTTGACAGTGTTATGTTTTTGTAACATTGCTGCTTTTTTGTTATTTTGCACTGGTGACTTTTATTTAAACAACTGTGTGTTGTAAAAGAGGTGATGGGCAAATATTTTGTTACTCACACTGTTCAATTTTGTGCGGCTCAACAGCGCCCCCAAGTATCGGAATCGGTATTGAAGTATGCGATTCTAGCACAGTATTTACTTGGTATCGGATCGATTCCAAAATTCTCAGTATCGCCCACCCCTAACACCCACATAATGAACCAAACAGTTTGATGGTGATGTGTTTCTGGGGCCCGCCCTTTCCCCTGTCAACTCCTCTGAGGCAGCCATAGCCAAGTGGTTCAAAACATCTAAGTTCATGCACAGAGAGCAGTGTTTCCTCTAGATCACTTGTCATGGCAAGTGATCTAGACTCTAGAGAGTGATCCCTGATTTTTGTTCATGGGGGTGGGGGGGAAGAGAGACAGAAGTCATGTCCTTCGAACGCGCTGTTTATACTAACAATTTAAGAGCGTGGATTGGGGGTGAGGGGGCGCGGGACACAGCCGTGCGCTGTTTGCACCAACAGTTTTACAGTTTTAGAGCAGGGGGGGAGGGAGGAGAGAGCCAGAGTCACATCTGAGCTGTGCGTTGTTCGTACAGACAGTTTTCGAGTGTGTGTGTATTTGTGGGGTGGGGGTTCAGCGTGAGGGTTCAGCATGAGGGAAGAGGCTGCCTTTAGCTTTTTATCTAGTGCAGTTGTATTGCGAGCCGCTAGCTTAGCATTATGTCGGTGTCGATAGGTGGTTGGGGGTGCCCCTCTTGTATAATGGTAGGGTAAACACTGGAGAGGGCAGGCCTCAGAAACCAGCTCACTATAGCCGTTTACGCATTGGCCAGCCCTCCCCGGCTCTCCCAGCTTCTAACCCGGGTTCGGCGTCTTCGCATTTACCTTTTCCGCCCGGGATCCACCCTTGTTCTGGAACCATCTTCATCGTGGTTCTATCGGGCCGAGCCCCGTACGGACCCAGTTTCACGTCATGTACTGCTCACATTTGATTCGTTGTTTGCAGCAGGGGCGGGACTCATTCAAACAACCTCAGCGCGAGGGTTGAATTTCATTCAAATTTAACTACAGAAACGAGAAACCCCTAAAACAATTGTTAGCTGAATTAGTTTTTCTGAGTTAAATTTTTGATAATAACTGATCACAAATCAGCTTATGTTACAACGTAAATAACAACGAAGCGCGGACCCATTTCCGCCTTTCAGCGCGACTTGAATGTCATTAAACAATTGTTAAAACAATAACTAATATTGTCTAACTGTTGCGCGCAGCCAGGGTTTTAAAATATAACGAATAATCTCTAACTTTTACGTGCAGCTAAAATGTTAAGAGGAGTGATTCCTATATGGGTAAGGTGGACACCTGAAAATCCAGTCCGCTGTTTAGCTCAACGCGTTAGAGCACTGCTGTTTTGACCGGGAGAAGCGGGTTCGCTTCCCGCCTGGGACAAAGTTATTTTACTTTTTTCTTTTTAATTCACATTTTCTTTTAAATAAAAAGGAGTCTGTTTGGTTAACAAACTCCTTTTTATTTACTCCAATAAAAAAAAAAAAGGTAAAATAACTTTGTCCCAGGCGGGAAGCGAACCCGCTTCGCCGGGTCAAAACGACAATGCATTAACTCTTTGAGCTATACCAGCGGACTGGATTTTCAGGTGTCCACCTTACCCATATAGGAATCACTCCTCTTAACATTTTAGCTGCACGTAAAAGTTAGAGATTATTCGTTATATTTTAAAACCCTGGCTGCGCGCAACAGTTAGACAATATTAGTTATTGTTTAATGACATTCAGGTCGCGCTGAAAGGCGGAAATGGGTGTGCGCTTCGTGTTATTTACGTTGTAACATAAGCTGATTTGTGATCAGTTATTAACAAAAATTAAACTCAGAAACACTAATATATATATATCCAGCTAACAATTTTTTTTTTGCCGAGTCTCCTCTCTTAAAACACGAACACTCCACCCACGTGAAGAGAGCACCCCACCCACTTCCAGAGAACTGCCCACCCACTTCAAGGCGGCTCTGCGGCAAATGCGTAATGAACGCGGGTGGCCCAGAGCCACCCAGGGGCGGCCCGGGGCATTGAGGGCTGGCCAATGCGAAAACGGCTTGTGTGAGTGCGCTGCTTGTGGGACTGAGCTCGTTGTGGTTCCTCAGACTGATGAAGTCCTTTGGATGAAGGACGAATCGTCTCAACAACAAAAAGAAACCGTCCAGATGACCTGACTGAACCTTGTTGTATTTTCTACCTGGATTATTGAGCATGAGCTTTGATACTTCTCTCTCCATCTTGTGATGTCCATCCATATGTTCAACGTTGAGCTCTCCAGTGAAAAATAGTTCTGCGTGAGGGCTTTTTTGCACGCCAATAATAAAATGTTAAACATTTATTTGTCTATCTTTGGCCAAGGTGTAAAGGTTTTAGTTCAGTCACGTGAAGTCCAACTTTCAGTGACCCGGTGAAACTTTGAGTGATGCTTCTACTTTGAAGTTCATCTCAGCTCTTCAGCTCCAATAAAAGCTGGAATTTACATGTTTTGGCAAATTCCCATGGATCTAGATTATTTTTACATTTTCGTCCTCACAGTTTTTGGACAAATATTTCTGCACTGCGCTACTTATTAACAAAAGTCAGAGCACACTCTTTAGGATTGAGTAGCACATTCTGCTGTATTTTTGTTATTATTTTATTTTAAAGCTCCATGACAAAATATTTGAACCCAAAACTAATATAGGTGCTTTAATGCCTCTGCATTGGCACCATTAATGTGTTTTGTAATTATTCACTGTTACTTGGGATTCCACTTCATATTGTCTCTGTTACATCAATCTACTCCAGACTTTTTAGACTGGTTTTCTCAAGAGTGAGCTAAAAGAAAACAGTTTTAAGTTTGCCACTGAAACGTTTGTGTTCTGCACATTTTCAGATGAGCAACGAGATCATCCATCTGTGCACTCAAAACCTCCTCCTGGACAAGATTTTCGAGTGCTATTTGTCTTCCAGTAAGCAGGACCTGCAGGACTGTATCCACTGCTGCGTGTCCTGGAAGGAGACTTACCTGCGTGTCTCACAGCTTCATCAAAAGTAGGACAAACTTTACCTGGACACGGGTTGTTGAATTATTTCCATATATTGTTGTTAAACATTGTAACTCCATCCATCCATCCATCATCTTTACCTGTTTCTTCCTTTTCGGGTCACGGAGGTCACTGGTGCTCATATCCATCAGTCACTGTGCGAGAGGCAGGAGACACCCTTGACAGGTCCAAGTCCATCACAGGGACACATAGAGACAATCAAGACAACCATTCACTCTCACCTAGAGGCAATTCAGTTACCAATCAGTCCAACTTGTGTTTTTTGTCTGCGGGAGGAAACTGGAATACCTGGAGAAAATCCACTCATGCACGGAGAGAGAACATGCAAACTCCACCCAGAATGGTCCCCCAGTCGGGATTCAACCCGGCGGCCTTCTTGCTGAGAGGCAGCAGCTCTACCAGCTGTGCCGCCTATATTGTAACTTACTGCTTTAAATGACTTTGGCATGAAAATGATTTATTACTTAGTTAAAGTAAAGTTAGTAGGTTGGCCAAATCTGACTGGATTCAAAAACAAGCAATTCAGAATTCAAACTAAGAAATACACATGTTTAAGAGATAAAAAAAAAAAAAAGATGTAGTGGTATGTTATTAGTTTTTGTCAGAAATTACATCCAAGTCTTTTTATTTGGTTTCATATTTATCTTATTTACATCATATTTCAATAAAATATTAAATATCTTTCCTCTAGAAAACAATGCTTGCTTTCTCAAAATACATTACAGTATTTATCTTATCACAAGAACATGGAGCTTATTTTACATATAAGATACAGTATATGGAATTTCATTTTGAAAAGCATTTTGTTGTGATAACTATGAGCTGTTTTGTTTTCATTAGAATTCAGTACAGTCCAAATAGTTCAAGCTGAAAATGAAAGAACATCCCTCTCTGATCAAGTCATTATCATGGATTGTCACCAAGTGTCAGAACCGTGATGATGAAACATGAAATAACATGAGACACTCATTTTCACATCTGTTTTTGAGACTGTTGTCTCTCAACAATATCTTATCTTCATAAGATGAAAGCAGCTTGGTTATATTGGGAAGATGGGACAATTAACTTGTGGTTTTTGAGAAAACCACATTAAAATTAATAATTGCAGCTGCAGTCATTCACACCTTCTGTAGAAAAACAGTTTGAATATCCTCCCGAGTTGTTTTTCAGGAAAATCAGAAACTCGTCAGAGCTGTTTAAAAAAGTTAAGAACTGTAAATGGTTGTTTCTTACTGCAACTTAAAACCTAAAAATCATTTGAATCTTGCAGAATTTGTCCCACTAAGGGAACTGTTTATTTTACATTGTTATTGTATAAAGATTTTTAGTTTTATATTGGTTTAGTCAATTCCATTTTTTGGTTATAATTCCACCCACATGTTTTTTTTTTTTTATATCTTCTTGTTTTATTTGTTTAGTTTGCCTCTAGCATCGCTCCACTCACCGGATCCTGATGTGTAATTTATCTCCTCTGGTTCTTGTGTCTCGTTGCCCCTCTGTGTATTTATACTTCCAGTTTTTCCCTTATTCACTGCCACGTTCCCACCAAACGCGTCAAAATGCTCCCAACGCACAGTGTTTGCTGCTTGTCACCAGATGTCTGTTCACACCGAACGCGCGCAGTGGGAGCAGCGTCTGGCTCCCTTCCCAGTCAGATTTGTGTTGTTTCCTGTACACTGGGCAGATGAAATCAGCTGTACGTGAGCCGCGTTACTACTTGAGTGGGTTTTCTATGAGCCGAACTGCAGCTCCTAAAGTCTTTGTTGAGATTAAAACGTTTTTTTATGTTTGGGGTGATCGTACGCTCGAGCAGACAGCGGCAACTGTAAAAATGCCAAGTTTCTTACCGGAGGCTGGTTTCTTCATGGAGGCTCGTTGGGGTAAGTTTAAAAAGTCCAAAAACAGTCCCGTCGTTGTTGCGTCATCACATAGCAGAGTCTCTCCCGATTGGTTGCTGCGACGTCGAGCAGCCAAAGTTCATTTGAATGAACTCTGGCTGCTCGACGCCTCGTCTGCTTTGGACGCGCGCGTGCGTGGCAAAGAACTGCCGCGCGCTGCCGTGCTGCTTGAACTGCTCAAGACGTGCCGCACCTGGCCGCACCTCCCCTGGCCGCCCCTCCATATAGACTTTGCATGTAAAGTGGCTGCTTCGGCGCGTTTGGTGGGAACGTGGCATCAGACCAGTGCTTTCTCGCTTGTTGTAGTTACCGGTATTCTAGTTCCTTGTGGAAAATAAAAACTTGGTGCTTTAGTTTGAATACATTTCAGTTTATTTATACTGTATAGCGACAACCATACTTTCCTGACTATAGAGCGCACCTGAATATAAGCCACACACACTAAATAAATAGTCCTGCTTTAATAATAAACTAATAATCAAGAGGAGCCAGTTGAGGTGGTTCGGGCATCTGGTAAGGATGCCTCCCAATAATAATACATTTTATTTGAAGGTGTCTTTCAAATCACTCAAGGTCACCGAACAAGAAATAGAAAGATAAAAACAATAAAACAATAAAAGATAGATATCAATAAAATCAAACACAGTTAATGGTAGAATACATAATGACATTAAACAGAACAAGCAAGTTTGAAAATGTGAGTTTTAAGGTTAGACTTAAACAAGGGCAGAGAATCAGAATTACCGATGTGCTATGGAAGAGAGTTCCAGAGACGAGGGGCTTTACGGGATCAGTGAGGTACAGAGGTGCCAAATTACGGAGAGCTTTGAAAGTGAGGAGGAGAATCTTGAAGTCGATTTGATATTTTATGGGTAACCAGTGAAGATTTTTAAGGATAGGTATGATGTGTTCCTTTGGCATAGTTCTGGTGTGTTTTGGACAAGCTGAAGTTTATGGATGATTTTGAGAGGAAGATCTAAGAGGAGGGAGTTACAGTAATCTAGTTGAGAGGTGATAGAGCATTGATAAGGATAGCTGTACTGGTGAGGGTAAGAAATGAGCGGAGACGGTTGTTGTTTCGAAGAGGAAAATATGCAGACCAAGTAATGTTATTGACTTGAGATTCAAAAGATAAATTGCTATCAAGGATGACAGCACCCTAAGGAGGTAAATGGAGCTTATTTATATAGCGCTTTCCAGCCCCCTGTGAGGAGCCCCAAAGCACTTTACAATACCAACCATCCACCCATTCATACACGCATTTATACACCGGTAGCGGCGACTGCCATGCAAGGCGCCTTCCAGTCCTACCGGGAGCAACTCGGGGTTAAGTGTCTTGCCCAGGGACACAACAATACATGGTGTGGGGAACTGGGATTCGAACCTCCAACCTTCCGATCGGGGGACGACTGCCATTACCACTACGCCACGGCCGCCCCCAGGTGCTTCGGGCATGTCTGGCTGGGAGTAGACCCCGGGGAAGACCCAGGACACACTGGAGAGATGTCTCTCGGTTGGCCTGGGAACGCCTTGGAGTCCCCCTGAAGAGCTGGAAGTGGAAAGAGATGTTTGGGCCTCCCTGCTCAAGCTGCTGCCCCCGCGACCTGACTTCGGAACAAGGTGAAGATGATAGATGGAAGGACACTAAATAATTTTTTTTTAATCTAATACATAAATAAGCCACATATTGTAACATGAGTGACAACGCACAGCTACTGAGAGTGATGTGCAGCACTTGTTATACATCAAGAATCAACCACCAGATGGCGTTTCATAAACTTTATTTTGCTGTTCAACACACACACACGCAGAGTGAACCCCACAGCTCTTCGTGACAACTACCTCCCTCACTCATGGTTACTCTGCTGAATGGCCTAACACAAAATGAACACACAAACTAGGCTAACAAAGAACAACCCTGAACAGCTAACTGAAATAATTAAAAACATACATTTTACCCATAATCCCTCCCTAAGGCCATGTGACCAACAGTCAACCACAATGATGAACCACAGGATGCTACAATACGTCGAGTAATTTTTTTTTTTCTTTTCTAAACAGTGTGAGTAACGCAGATGGTTAAAAATATATAAAGTAGCCCACCAGGAAGTCATTGATCGCTATCCATACTCCTCTTGCACAACCTGTCCCCCTGCTCCGTGGAGAAAAGCTTGTTCTGTGAGCATGAGTCCCGCCCTCACATGCTCGGCACATGCTTAAGGGGGATTCCCCACATCCCCATTCTCCCCTCCCATTTTCATTGGTCCACGGTGACCTGTTCGTACATTTCATTGGTCAGATTTTTTTAACCTTTATTTATGCAGGTAGTCTCATTCAGTCATGAGGACCCACCACCCCAAGAGAGAGAGAGAAGAGAAGCTAATAGTTTTTGGTGGCAGAAAACTCGCTAGCCCGTCAAAAAAAACAAAAAAAACAATTCACCACAATTTCCTGTGGAATCGGTAAAGTTCTATTTTATCTTAAACTAATCGCAGCATTGTACAAGCCACGGGGTTCAAAGCCTGTGAAAAAATAGAATAGAATAGAATAGAATATATCTTTATTGGCATCGTCATTGCACCGGGGCACAAAACATTGCAATTGGCGCACACACCGTCCTTAAGAGGGGACATGCGCACGGACGCCGCAGCAGAATTAATCCGCGCCGCCAAACAATCAGATATGGAAAAAAAGGAAGGTTACAATAGGATAATCAGTGGTATTCAAAAAAGATTCTATCACATTTTGTCTTATAGGACATTCTATGATACAGTCAAAAAACTCTACCAGCTCAAGCACAAGATAAGACAAATCACATGTTGCATTTTGGTGGCGGAGCAGTGAGATAAGTCTGTGAACAATCGTCCAGATAGAGCACAGTCTGCAGATGGACTCAGCCGGCTTCATCTGATAGCACACAGAGAGCTCTCGGGGGGGGGGACAGTTCTTTCCAGTAGCTCAGACTCCAGGAGAGATTTGCAGTCAGCCTTTGTTCAAGGTTACTTGGGGTGTCCCGATTAGATTAGTTGATTTATTTATTCTTCAGGGCAGGCTACAGTGTACTCTTACTGTTAGCCTTGAGTCCAATTCGTCCAAATTATGTGAGCTTTCATTCAACCCGAGCTACAGGTCCCCGTCTCCTCCCTGGTGTAGCCCGCTCGGCTGTAAACGAGTCCCAAACCGCACCGCAGGTCTGCGGTCCTCCACGACCGTTCCCATCGTGCGATTAAGCTCGAACAACAGCTGGTTCATTGAGGTCACAGCTCTGGATCAAAGACTCGTTCTGAGCAGGAAGTTTCGACAGCGCGTTGATTGCCGCGGAAGTCTTCCTTAGTTTCCAGTAGCAGAAGCCCCCGCACAAGCCAAAGAGCAGCGCACCTGCTACCATAAATCCAATTATATACAGATCTTCCATGTCCTCGACCGAAAGAACGGTCAAACACATCATTTTCCACTCTCCCCAAGAATCCATGATGTAACCGGCCGCATGCGTGTCGAGGGGGCACGCTGGTTCTCCTGGTCCGGAGCGCTTCGTGGAAAAAAATGTATCGATAGAGGAGACAGCCCACGTGATTAAATCCATGTTCCAAATTGCTTCGAGTGAGCACTGAAGAGTTGCAGACGAGACAAAAGAGCAAAAGCAGGGAGGAGGAAAACTTTAGGGTAGGAGAGGAGCAGAGAAGCGACCTGCTTCGCCAAGAGCCGGAAGTGGCTCATAGACCTGAAAGTACGGTATTCACTGCAAACGTATTTTCATTTCATCTTAATCGCCCATCCTGGGCAGCAGATTGGCAACAGTTGAAAGGAATAACTCTTTTTACCAGGAAGAAACCTCCAGCAGAACCAGGCTTTAGACAGGCGGACACCCATCTCGACTGGCTGGGGTTAGAGAAGACCGGAACCCAGAATGGGTCCAGGTGGGGTTTCTATGGGACGAAAGACAAAGAAAACTACACATTCTTGATGGAAAGTATTACAAATATAAACATGGAGATGAGGACGAGTAAAAAGTAGTCTAAGGCCCTGTACACACGTAGCCGGATATCAGTAAAACCGAATAGTTTATCATGCGGTTTGGCCTTTCATCCACACGTGAACTCCGGTTGATATGCTGGTGAAGATTCTCAGTCGTCCAGGACATGATAAAATCAAAAAAGGCGTTCAATACAGAACAACTGGACTTTATTTTTGTTGCTACAAATAAAGTCCAGTTGTTCTGTATTGAACGCCTTTTTTGAACTCTGGTTGATGTAACTATAATCAATCAATCAATCAATCAAACTTTATTTCAGACACAAAAAAGGTCCATAAAAATACATAAAAAATCCATAAAAAACAATTACAATTAAAATAAAGTAATAAAAGACAAATAATTCACTGAGTTACAAATAAATGATGGCGCCAATGATTCCACAATCTTGAGCAAAATCTCACTGCACTAAAAGTAGGATTCACTAGATTTGCAATTATATTATTGCATGACACAGACAATCTACACATGCATTTATACATAAGATTCCTGAGCACAGCAGCACATGTGGGAACAGCATTATGTACAAACATATGGCTAGCACTGCTCCATCTAGGCACTTTGAGGAGCAGCCTCATGCCATCATTGTATGCCACATAAAGTTTATGCAGGCTACTTTTTTTGTATCTTCGCCACAGATGAGCAGTGTACAGCGAGGTACAAAAAGCCTTAAAAAGAGCTATTTTCACAGAGGATGAACACATACCAAACTTTCTGATCAGAGTATTAGCTTGTGCATATATCATACGATACTGCCTACAGATGTCACGATCATCAGAGAGGTCATCAGATATGCAATGTCCCAAATATTTGATTTCACTGCATATATTGAGGACAGCACCAGATAGAGAGAAGTCAGGGGTTATCAGATGTTTATCTGCCCTACTTCTAGCAATCATAACTTTGCTTTTCTTAGCGTTATACTTGATGTCAAAGTCATAACCATATTGGGAACAGATCCTTAGTAATTGTTGAAAGCCAGCACTATAAGGGCACAAGACTACCAAATCATCTGCATACATTAAGTGATTAATTATGCGATCACCAACTATACAGCCTGTTTTACAACAATTCAAGCGCTTTGATAGTTCATC
Organism: Garcialebias charrua; assembly: GCA_038048925.1. NCBI lineage: Eukaryota > Metazoa > Chordata > Actinopteri > Cyprinodontiformes > Rivulidae > Garcialebias > Garcialebias charrua. The sequence goes on along the minus strand of JBBPBX010075767.1, from coordinate 5,152 downwards.
CATGTAGATGTTAAAAAGGTAAGGGGACAGTATACTTCCCTGCCTTACTCCGTTACCAACATTAAATGAATCAGACATTGTGTTACCCCATTTGACATACATTGATTGATGACCATACCAGTAGACAAGAATTCTGATCAGATATTTGGGTACACCTCTGCGTTCTAATTTGTAAAATAGTTTTTCATGATTCACACGATCAAATGCTTTAGAGGCATCAATAAAACACATAAATACCGTAGTGTTGTGAAAATTATACAAATCCAAAATCTCCTTTAGTGCAAAAATACACATGTCTGTGCCATGTTTAGGTTTAAAACCGAACTGATTATCAGAGGTCAAGACAAACTCTTCCAGCCTATTTAATAGGATTCTTTCTAAAACTTTCGACAGACTACTAGATAGAGCTATGGGTCGGTAATTTTCCAGGGAGCTGATCTTACCCGCTTTGTCTTTTATAATGGGTACGAGTATGACGGATAACATTGAATCAGGTAACAGGCCGTGTACTAGAAAGCCAGTGAAACACATAGAAAGTAAAGGACAAAGTTTCTTACTTGCATTTTTCAGATGTTCAGAGGAAATGTTATCCATCCCACAAGCCTTGTTGTCTTTCAGTGCCACTATTGCATTATATATTTCTTGTGGGGATACAGTTACATTCTCATTACTGTGAATGCCTCCCACAGCAAAAGTGTCACTTTTGACACAATTAAACAGTGCACTATAGTGCTCCCGCCATAACTGAGTAATTTCTTTTACATCACTAACATCTTTAGTTGGGCTCCTGCCAGTACTACCTCCAAAAGGAGTATTTGGAGAGCTTTTTTGCGCTGGATGTGCAGAGATGTACAGAGAGGAGCGTTGAAAAAGCTGCGGAAATTGGACTGGAACTTACGATCCAGAATTATGAATCTACAAGCCAACGTGTCCGTGAGTTTTTTTGCCGAGAGTTAGCCTAGCGTAGCTACAAACCGGGCTAATCAAAGCTAACCGAGCTAGGTCACCGTAACAGGGTGCTGTAGTTGCAGGCTTCGTGAGCAAATAAACCGGAGAATACGCTGGTTGTTACGAAAAAAAGCGAGCCGGCACGCTTGAGGTGCTTTGTTGCAGTGAAAGAACACAACAAAGCACGCTACAGTGGAAGCGCGGTGGTGGGCCAAGCGTCGTGTACGCCGCCTGGAGCGCCGTAGGAGAGCCGGAGGACCGCGGCCTGGAGTTCGAGCTGGGCTGGGAGCCGTGAGAGAGCCGGGGCCAGGCGCCGTGAGTGGGCCGAGCGTGAACGCCGCCTGGAGAGTCGTGGGAGAACCGGAGAACCGCGGCCTGGAGTTTCGAGCTGGACGGATCGCCGTGGGAGAGCCGGGTGACCGCCGCCTGGGGCTGGGCGGGCGTCGGAGCTGGACCTGGAGCTGCGTGCTGTGCAAACTGGGCTACATCGGTTCTGGTGGGGGTCGGAGCTGGGCCTGGAACGTGCTGTGCTAACTGGGCTGCATCGGTTCTGGTGGGGGTCGGAGCTGGGCCTGGAACGTGCTGTGCTAACTGGGCTGCATCGGTTCTGGTGGGGGTCGGAGCTGGGCCTGGAACGTGCTGTGCTAACTGGGCTGCATCGGTTCTGGTGGGGGTCTGAACTGGGCCTTGAGCCACCGGAGCTGAGTGCGGTGCTGGCTGGACTGCGTCTGATCTAGTGAGCGGACCTCTTCGGATGGTGGATCTGAATGCTGCAGGCTGCTGAAACCGTGAGTTCTGATCTAATAACTGCTGATCTGGGTGCTGCACTGCTGGGCCACACAAATCATCTTTAGGCCTGTGAGCCTCGTGGAAAGGCCATGTGGTTCAGTGAATAAACAAAAGACCTGCTACCACTAGATCACAAACTCTGTAAGTATGACGAGAGGTAAAGGACAAAAGTCACCAGTCTCTGTAAATATGAAAAATAGAGGACAAAAGTCACCAGACTCGGAGGGAAACAACTCAGATATGCAAGACTTTAGAGAATCCCTCAACTTTATGGGTAGACAAATAGAAAGTTTAACAGCAAAGATGGAGTCCCAGGCCGGTCTGGTTGGAGAAATAAGAGAACTGAAAGAACTGGTAACTAACAAAGACAAGAGAATTGCAGAATTAGAACAAAAAATAGAGGTTTTAGAACAATTCACAAAGCAGGAAAACGTGGTGATCTCAGGACTTGATGTTAGTAAGTGTCGGACACATCAAAGAGCTCCTAATAACAATGATCCAAGTGAGTATGAATCTCAGGAAGAACAGGAGAGTCTGGAGAAACTTGTAGTTACTTTCTTACAGGACATGAACATGGACATAAAATATGGGGACATTTCGTTCTGTCACACCCTGCCCAGTAATTCACCAAGATTCAAACCGTCAGTGGTCGTTAAGTTCATTGGCAGGAATACAAAAAACTATGTCATGCAAAATAGAAGAAATCTGCAGGGAACAAACGTTTACATAAATGAACATCTTACCAAGAAAAATGGAAAAATTGCAAAAGAAGCAAGGTGGTTAAAAAACAAAGAAAAAAAATAGCATCAACATGGACTAGAAATGGATACGTCTTTATCAAAGCAAAGGAAGGGTCTCAGCCTAAAATGATAAAAGAACTGACGGATCTGGATGAATTCAAGAGATGAAAATTACAAATCAATGAAACAACTCACAATGGATAAAATATACAGTGAAATGAACAAATACATTAGAACATGACAACATACGAAGACTCAGAAGCTAAAATATATAATGTTGAAAATGTGATTGATGCAAATTTTTTTCCTGTAATAAAAGATAGCGAATATTATAATGAAGAGCAGTTTAATGACATCAATATATCAAATGGAGTTCTCTCCATTATTCACTTTAATAGCAGAAGTATAAATGCAAACATATCCAAAATAACAGATTACTTAAAACAATTAAATAGAACTTTTACGATAATAGCGCTGTCAGAGACATGGCTTAATGATGATAACACAAGTAATATTCACATCGAGGGGTATGAATTATATCATATGAACAGAAATAATAAAAGAGGTGGTGGTGTCGCACTATTTGTCAATAATGAAATAAAATGTAAATTAAATAATGAAATGTCAATAATAGTTGATAATATTATGGAAATGATAACAATAGAAATTATAAACAAAAACGATAAAAACATAATAATAAGTTGTGTATATAGATCACCAGGAGCAAATATAGAAATATTCACTGATAAAATCTTGGAACTAATGGAGAAGAGTTTTAATAAAAATATTTTTTTGTGTGGAGACTTTAACATTGATATGGGAAATAAAACAGATTCAAATAACATAAGCACATTTATAAACTCAATGTACAGTTTAAATATGTATCCATTGATATCAAAGCCAACAAGAATTACAACTCATAGTGCCACAATAATTGATAATATTTTCACAAATATAACAAATGGGGATGTGATAGGTGGTATCTTAACGACCGACTTAAGTGATCATTTACCAGTTTTCACAATCTTTAAAAATGATCAAAATATCACAAAAGCAGTCACAACGAAGAAAAAGATCATAAACACATCAAAAAAAGTTTTGGAAAAATTGAAAGAGGATCTGGATAAACAAGACTGGAATGATGTGTATGTTGATGATGCGAACAGAGCATATGATGAGTTTATGAATATCTTGGAAACCCTGTATGTAAAGAATTGTGTGCAAACAAATTACACAAAGAGAAATACGAATGATCAACCATGGATGACAAAAGGGTTAAGAAATGCATGTAAAAAAAAGAATTATTTGTATTCATGTTTCTTGAAATTACGAAGTCAGAGCGCAGAAGAAAAATATAAAAAGTATAAAAATAAATTAGTAGGGATTATAAGGAAACATAAGAAAGAATATTATAGTAAATTATTAGATAAAACTAATGGTGATATGAAAGCAACATGGCGAGTAATGAATGGTGTACTGAAGAATCATAAAGCAAAAACTGGTATTTCAAAATATTTTGTAAAAGACAACGATGAAGTTCATGATGAAAATGAAATTGTAAATGGATTTAATCAATATTTCGTGAATGTTGGATCAAGCCTTGCAGCTAAGATACCAAAAGTAGATAAAAATATGATCCACTCAATTACAGGTTGTGCAAATAGTATTTTCCTAAATGGAACTAACAAAGAGGAAATAATGAATGTAGTAAAACATCTTACAGACAAGAGATCGAAAGACTGGGTGGACATGGATATGATGTTTGTAAAGGACATAATGAGCCATATTATTGAGCCGTTCACATACATATGTAACTTATCATTTTCAACAGGAATTTTTCCAGATAATATGAAAGTAGCTAAGGTCGTTCCTCTTTTTAAAAATGGTGATAAATGTGTATTCAACAATTATAGACCTATATCCTTGTTACCACAGTTTTCAAAAATTCTTGAAAAACTATTTGTGAACAGACTAGACCAATTTATAGATAAACAAAATATTCTAAGCAACAGTCAGTATGGGTTTAGATCAAAAAACTCTACATCAATGGCTCTCATGGAATTAATGGAACAAATAACTACTGCTGTCGATCAAGAAAGTTAATTCTCAATAGTCCAGGTATCAAATCCGCTCATTCTCAATCAGTTCATCTGGACAGTTTCTTTTTAGCAGAAACGTTTCACCCTCACTCCAGAGGGCTTCCTCAGTCAGAGTAGTCCAAAGCACACTGAAGTTAACCCACCAAGTAAGCAACTTATGTGGACCAACCAGTTTGCTGTAGCCAAGATGGTTTCTGGGGGCGTGTCCCTCGTCGACTCCTCCCAGGCAGGCAGACATGTCCAAAGTGGTTCAAGACAAGAAAGTTAATTCTCAATAGTCCAGGTATCAAATCCGCTCATTCTCAATCAGTTCATCTGGACAGTTTCTTTTTAGCAGAAACGTTTCACCCTCACTCCAGAGGGCTTCCTCAGTCAGAGTAGTCCAAAGCACACTGAAGTTAACCCACCAAGTAAGCAACTTATGTGGACCAACCAGTTTGCTGTAGCCAAGATGGTTTCTGGGGGCGTGTCCCTCGTCGACTCCTCCCAGGCAGGCAGACATGTCCAAAGTGGTTCAAGACAAGAAAGTTAATTCTCAATAGTCCAGGTATCAAATCCGCTCATTCATCAGTTCAT
>JBBPBX010075766.1:0-17272 GCA_038048925.1 Garcialebias charrua | reverse complement strand
CGTTTGCTGGCAGTGGCACTAGCCCATGCAGGAATTGTCCGTTTCACCTTCTTGCTTTTGGATTTCCCATACTTGTAGCCATCCTTCATCCTTAGAAGGAGAACAAAGCAGTGTGTTGAGCACTGGCCAGCCTCGCAGTCCGGGCATTTCACATCTTTCTCATCCTTTTTTTTCTCCCTCCACTCCCTCTTCAGTAGTGTCTTCATTCTTGTCCGTATTCGCGTCACCTGAATTCTCCCCCTCCTCATCTTCGCCTCTTGCAGCTGAAGATGCTGCCTGATCTTCATCAGCAGAGGGCGACTCCTCATCTGAGGCTTCTGGATCGTTCTCTGCAGCCGCGGAGGGTGCCTTCTCCTGAGTTGGAGTCGCTGTTGCATGGCGAATCGGCATAATGGGAGCGTTACCTTCAACTTATCCAGGAAAATGTATGTTTTGAAGAAAAAATCTCTGCACGATCCTTTATTTCGATTCCGCTGTTAACGAGCACCGTCCCGCTTGGATCGTTGGTCCAAACCAACTTGTTTTACGTCTTCTAACGTAGGATCATCCTGATTAGTTCAAGGCTGTCAGAAAGGGAGCCTTCCAAGAAAAAAGTGACTTCCTGTTCTGAGGGAGCGGGGTTTCAGTGACAGCACAACATGACCACAGAGAATTGTTGGGCATCTGACATGGATCACTCATGCCAAGTTTGGTGCAATTCTGTTTTTCATTGTGAAAGTTATAGCGTTTTAAAATGTATGGCGAGAAGCCAAACGTTGAGGCAAGGCCACGTCCCTTCAGCATATATGAAAATACAAGTTTTTGATGAATTTTCACTCACCCACATCTTAAGTGCATATTAACCAAGGTTGAAGTCAGTCGCTCAAAATCCCTAGGAGGAGTGCATTAAAATTCACCATCAATGAAAAGTGAAAAACAGCCAAAAATTACCCTTTGACCCAAAATGGCCGACTTATGGCCGAACAGGTGTCCCTGTGATGGACTGGAGACCTGTCCACGTGTCCTTGTGATGACTGGAGACCTGTCCAGGTGTCCCTGTAATGGACTGGAGACTTGTCCAGGTGTCCCTGTGATTGACTGGAGACTTGTCCACATGTCCCTGTGATGGACTGGAGACTTGTCCACGTGTCCCTGTGATGGACTGGAGACTTGTCCATGTGTCCTTGTGATGGACTGGAGACTTGTCCCTGTGTACCTGTGATGGACTGGAGACCTGTCCAGGTATCCCTGTGATGGACTGGAGACTTGTCCACGTGTCCCTGTGATGGACTGGAGACTTGTCCACGTGTCCCTGTGATGGACTGGAGACTTGTCCACGTGTCCCTGTGATGGACTGGAGACTTGTCCATGTGTCCCTGTGATGGACTGGAGACTTGTCCACGTGTCCCTGTGATGGACTGGAGACTTGTCCACGTGTCCCTGTGATGGACTGGAGACTTGTCCACGTGTCCCTGTGATGGACTGGAGACTTGTCCACGTGTCCCTGTGATGGACTGGTGACTTGTAAATGTGTCCCTGTGATGGACTGGAGACTTGTAAATGTGTCCCTGTGATGGACTGGAGACTTGTAAATGTGTCCCTGTGATGGACTGGAGACTTGTAAATGTGTCCCTGTGATGGACTGGAGACTTGTAAATGTGTCCCTGTGATGGACTGGAGACTTGTAAATGTGTCCCTGTGATGGACTGGAGACTTGCAAGGGAACCGGACTTGTGATCTGAAGGACCCTGGTTCGAGTTCGAACCCCGGCCACTACACACCTTGGGGTGTCTATGAGTGCATACCTATTTCCCCAGCTCCCCGGGCGCTGACTACGGCTGCTCACTGCACCACTTGGTGGTGGTTGGGTTAAATGCAGAGAACAATTTTGTCTGTCAAGTATGGGAAACATACACAGATGACAAAAATGTGTAATTTATATATTTTAATTTATAAATGTGTCCCTGTGATGGACTGGAGACTTGTAAATGTGTCCCTGTGATGGACTGGAGACCTGTCCAGGTGTCCCTGTGATGGACTGGATACTTGTCCATGTGTCCCTGTGATGGACTGGAGACCTGTCCATGTGTCCCTGTGATGGACTGGAGACGTTCATGTGTCCCTGTGATGACTGGAGACTTGTCCATGTGTCCTTGTGATGGACTGGAGACTTGTCCCTGTGTACCTGTGATGGACTGGAGACCTGTCCAGGTATCCCTGTGATGGACTGGAGACTTGTCCACGTGTCCCTGTGATGGACTGGAGACTTGTCCACGTGTCCCTGTGATGGACTGGAGACTTGTCCACGTGTCCCTGTGATGGACTGGTGACTTGTAAATGTGTCCCTGTGATGGACTGGAGACTTGTCCACGTGTCCCTGTGATGGACTGGAGACCTGTCCAGGATGTCCCTGTGATGGACTGGAGACTTGTAAATGTGTCCCTGTGATGGACTGGAGACCTGTCCAGGTGTCCCTGTGATGGACTGGAGACTTGTCCACATGTCCCTGTGATGGACTGGAGACTTGTCCATGTGTCCCTGTGATGGACTGGAGACTTGTCCCTGTGTACCTGTGATGGACTGGAGACCTGTCCAGGTATCCCTGTGATGGACTGGAGACTTGTCCATGTCCCTGTGATGGACTGGAGACTTGTCCTGTGTCCCTGTGATGGACTGGAGACTTGTCCACGTGTCCCTGTGATGGACTGGAGACTTGTCCATGTGTCCTTGTGATGGACTGGAGACTTGTCCCTGTGTACCTGTGATGGACTGGAGACCTGTCCAGGTGTCCTTGTGATGGACTGGAGACTTGTCCACATGTCCCTGTGATGGACTGGAGACCTGTCCATGTGTCCCTGTGATGGACTGGAGACTTGTCCACGTGTCCCTGTGATGGACTGGAGACTTGTCCATGTGTCCTTGTGATGGACTGGAGACTTGTCCCTGTGTACCTGTGATGGACTGGAGACCTGTCCAGGTATCCCTGTGATGGACTGGAGACTTGTCCATGTGTCCTTGTGATGGACTGGAGACTTGTCCATGTGTCCCTGTGATGGACTGGAGACTTGTCCAGGTGTCCCTGTGATGGACTGGAGACTTGTCCAGGTGTCCTTGTGATGGACTGGAGACTTGTCCACGTGTCCCTGTGATGGACTGGAGACTTGTCCACATGTCCCTGTGATGGACTGGAGACTTGTCCATGTGTCCTTGTGATGGACTGGAGACTTGTCCCTGTGTACCTGTGATGGACTGGAGACCTGTCCAGGTATCCCTGTGATGGACTGGAGACTTGTCCATGTGTCCTTGTGATGGACTGGAGACTTGTCCCTGTGTACCTGTGATGGACTGGAGACCTGTCCAGGTATCCCTGTGATGGACTGGAGACTTGTCCATGTGTCCTTGTGATGGACTGGAGACTTGTCCAGGTGTCCTTGTGATGGACTGGAGACTTGTCCACATGTCCCTGTGATGGACTGGAGACTTGTCCATGTGTCCTTGTGATGGACTGGAGACTTGTCCCTGTGTACCTGTGATGGACTGGAGACCTGTCCAGGTGTCCTTGTGATGGACTGGAGACTTGTCCACATGTCCCTGTGATGGACTGGAGACCTGTCCATGTGTCCCTGTGATGGACTGGAGACTTGTCCACGTGTCCCTGTGATGGACTGGAGACTTGTCCATGTGTCCTTGTGATGGACTGGAGACTTGTCCCTGTGTACCTGTGATGGACTGGAGACCTGTCCAGGTATCCCTGTGATGGACTGGAGACTTGTCCACGTGTCCCTGTGATGGACTGGAGACTTGTCCAGATGTCCCTGTGTCCCCCTTCAGTGTAGCCAGTCCAAAGTTGGACAGATTCTGGAAAAAGGAGCAATATCTGATCCTAATATGTCAGACACAAGTTTCCCTGTTTTTCCCAGCACGTCAAAATGTTGCTTTCCTCCTGACACAAGTAATATTGGAGAAAGCGCATTTAAAACATCAGGCCAAGCCACTTCTACCACATACTCAAAGGATAAACCAGACAGAAAAGATGAGCTTCTCAAACAGGAATCCTCAAAGCAGATTACATGTCTACAAAACTTCTGTTATGTTTGTGGTAAGCCACAAACTAAAATTTCACGCCATTTGCAAACACACCAGACGCATCCTGAAATTATCCAAGTGTTTTCCCTTCACAAGGATTCTAAAGAGCGCAAAGTTTTATTAGAAAAATTGAGGAACAGGGGAATTCACAAGCATAACAATGCAGTTTTACAAGGTGGACAAGGGCCCTTGAAAGTGAAGAGAAAGACAAAAGCTAAGGCCGTAGCTGGAACATTTATTCACTGTATCTACTGTGAAGGAATGTACGTTCGAAAGCAACTATGGAGACATGTCCGTAGATGCCCCTGTAAGCCAGAAAATATGGATATGGATAATCCACCTGGAAGAGCCAAAGTGCTGAGTTTGGCTTTGGCTAAAGAGTCTGCATTCTATCATGAAATCTGAAGTGGTGTTTGTAAGATCATTAAAAGTATGAAACCCGACGATGTTACCTCAGCTGTGAGAAATGACCTGTGTATTATTCAGTTTGCTCAGTCACTCCACAACAGACATGGACAAGACCCCTCAAAATACGACTACATGCGACAAAAGCTTCATGAAGTTGGCCGTTTGTTGATATGTCTGCGCACAAAATATGCAATACATAACCTAGAGGATGCTGTGAAACCTGCTAACTTCCAGAGAGTTGTGCAAGCAGTAAAGACTGTGTCAGGCTTTGATGAAGAAACACGTTCATACAAAAAAACAAGCCTTGCCATAAAACTGGGACATACACTGAACAAAATCTGTAACCTTGTTCATTGCCGAGCACTCATGGCAGAAGATGAACAACTGATGAAGTCGTCAGACGCATTCAAAAAACTGTGCTCATCAAAATGGTCAGAGATGGTGTCTCATAGTGCCCTTAGCACTTAAAATCATGCCAAATACAATAGGCCATTAACATTACCATTCACTGAAGATGTTAAGCTTCTGCATCAGCATCTGAATAAATCAGGAGAAAATGCCTTTAACACCTTGAAAGATGAAGCCAGCCCCCAGACTTATGCAGAACTTGCAAAAGTTACACTTGCATAGGTCATTGTGTTCAATCGTAGACGAGCAGGAGAGGTTTCAAAGATGCACCTACGAAGTTTTATGGAGCGTGACACCACCAAGCTCCATGATGATGTTGCCATGGGTTTGTCAACGGTTGAACAGAAGCTCTGCAGCCATTTCACTCGGGTTGAAATCATTGTGAAAAGAGGCCGAAAGGTTGCAGTTTTACTCGCACCAAATGTGGTGGATGCACTGACTTTATTGGCAAGTAAGAGAGAGACATGTGTTGTTTTACAAACAAACTTATTTCTATTTGCAAGACCTAAATCAATGAGTCACTACAGAGGACAGGACAGTCTGCGTGTTCATGCAAGCCAGTGTGGAGCATAGCACCCAGAGTTCCTCAGGTCAACACAACTACGGAAACATGTAGCCACGCTCTCACAAGTCTTGAACTTAAAAAACAATGAACTTGACCAGGTTGCAGACTTCTTGGGCCATGACATCCGTGTTCACAGGGAATTTTACAGATTACCAGCTCCCCCAACACAACTGGCAAAGATATCCAAGCTACAGGTTGAAAAAAATATGGAAGAACTTTTTTTTTAAATAAAGTATTTAAAAGTGTAACACAGATTTATACAATATTAATACATAATACAGAAAGGTACATACCCCAGATACTGGTAGCATACTGGTTATTTAACCAGTATGTATATTTTGTACCAGACTATTCTATAAAATGACATGTTATCTTGTACTCAATTGGTATGTACCTGGTACCTATGCAACCTGGCTTTATAATGAAATGACTAATAACCTAGTTGCCTGGTATGTACCGAGGTCTTTGTTACAATCAAAAAAATGTGTTCAATAAAAAAACAACTGGACTTTTATTTGTAGCAGAAGACGTTTCGCCCTTCATCCAAAAGGCTTTCTCAATTCTAAGAGAAGAGACCTGTCCAGGTGTCCCTGTGATGGACTGGAGACTTGTTATTATTATAACTTGTCAGTTATTATTATTATTATTATTATTATTATTATTATTATTATTTTATTATTATTATTATTATTATTATATTACTTGTAAATGTGTTCCTGTGATGGACTGGAGACCTGTCCACGTGTCCCTGTGATGGACTGGAGACTTGTAAATGTGTCCCTGTGATGGACTGAGACTTGTCCAGATGTCCCTGTGTCCCCCTTCAATGTAGCCAGTCCAAAGTTGGACAGATTCTGGAAAAAGCAGCAATATCTGATCCTAATATGTCAGACACAAGTTTCCCTGTTTTTCCCAGCACTTCAAAATGTTGCTTTTCTCCTGACACAAGGAATATTGGAGAAAACACATTTAAAACATAAGGCAAAGCAGTCTGCATTCTATCATGAAATCTCAAGTGGAGTTTGTAAGATCATTAAAAGTTGCTCACATGATCAAGGAGGGCCTGCAAACTGGTTGATCCATTGTGAGAGGGTGTTATTTATGAGACTGAGCTGAATGCAGCACCTCAGACTGAGGAAGTCTTTATTTAGGGCCTTGTCATCAAATTTATCAGTGAACTTAAAAGGTATGTGGAGCTTTATTAGTGTTAACAAAAAATACAATTTTTCCTATTTATATAACTAGGTTGAGGAATCTTAGCAAATAAATCCTTTGCAAAATATGACTTTCTTTTGGAATATCGAGGTGAACTGATCACCAAGGAGGAATGTGAGAGGAAGCAACAGGTTTGCGATGAATCGATGAAAGTGTTTTTGTTTGAATTGTACTTTGATGTAAAAACTGTAAAAAAAACTTTGTCGAGGAAGTCTTCTTTTATAAGACTGAGCTGAACATAGCATGTAAGACTGAGGAAGTCATTCGTCCGAAACACGTCTTCAGTCTGAGGTGCTGCATTCAGCTCAGTCTTATAAATAGCACCCTCTCACAGTGGATCAACCAGTTTGCAGGTCCTCCTTGATCATGAGAGCAGCTGGTTTTGGCTGTTCAGCAAACTCGTTGATCCACTGTGAGAGGGTGCTATTTATAAGACTGAGCTGAATGCAGTACCTCAGACTGAGGAAGTATTTATTTATAAGACTGAGCTGAGTACAGCATCCAAGACTGTGGAAGTCATTTGTCCGAAAGGTTTCCTCAATCTGAGATGTTGCATTCAGCTCAGTCTTATAAATAGCACCCTCTCACAGTGGATCAACCAATTTGCTGATGATAGCCAAAACCAGCTGCTCTCATGATCAAGGAGGACCTGCAAACTGGTTGATCCACTGTGAGAGGGTGCTATTTATGAGACTAAGCTGAATGCAGCACCTCTCACTGAGGAAATCTTTATTTATAATACTGAGTTTAATGCAGCACCTCACACTGAGGAAATCTTTATTTATAATACTGAGTTGAATACATTATCTCCAGACTTAGACGAAAGACTAAACGTTTCCAGTTTTTTTTTTTTTTTTGCTTTGCTTTGTGTTGTTTTTTTGAATGTCCTGAGGACCAGACTTAGCTTTTTTGATTATTCTACTAGAATTATTGAGCATTCATCAGGGTATTTTAATTTTAGTATGTGTCTTGTTCAACAAGCTTTCTAGTGTTTTATGTTTTCATGTAACAAATGTGATGCCCTGTGATAAACTTGCGAACCGTGAAAGGTGCACCCCGCCCCTTGCCCTATGATTGCTGGATATGGGCACCGGCGACCCCCGTGACCCAAAATGGAAGAAACGGGTAAAGATAATGGATGGATGTAGAAAATGGGCAATGTTTAGGCTGATGGTCCTCCTTGATCATGTGAGCAGCTGGTTTTGGCTGTCATCAGGAAGTCTTTATTTATAAGACTCAGCTGAATACAACATCTCAGACTAAGGAAGTCTTTATAAGACTGAGCTGAATACAGCATCTCAGACTGAGGATGTCTTTCGTCACTCGTAAGTTAGGGATAACCTGTACTTTACAGTGGGTTGTGGTGAACCGTGTAAAAAAAGTACAATTTTGTTTTAGAAATATGTACAAGTTTGTAATGTTAATGTTTTATAATATGTAAATATGTCATCTCAGAAGTCTTTCATCGCTCGTAAGTCAGGGATCACCTGTACTTTACATTGGGTTGTGATTAACCATGCAGAAAAAGTAAAATTTTGTTTTAGAAATATGTACAAGTTTGTAATGTTAATGTTTTATAATATGTAAATATGTCATCTCAGACTGAGGAACTCTTTCGTCGCTCGTAAGTCGGGGATCACCTGTACTTTACAGTGGGTTGTGGTGAACCCTGTAAAAAAAGTACAATTTTGTTTTAGAAATATGTACAAGTTTGTAATGTTAATGTTTTATAATATGTAAATATGTCATCTCAGAAGTCTTTCATCGCTCATAAGTCAGGGATCACCTGTACTTTACATTGGGTTGTGATTAACCCTGCAGAAAAAGTAAAATTTTGTTTTAGAAATATGTACAAGTTTGTAATGTTAATGTTTTATAAAATGTAAATATGTCATCTCAGACTGAGGAACTCTTTCGTCGCTCGTAAGTCGGGGATCCCCTGTACTTTACATTAGGTTGTGATTAACCCTGCAGAAAAAGTAAAATTTTGTTTTAGAAATATGTATATAATGTTAATATGTTTTATAATAATGTAAATATGTCAACAGAATTTAAGTTTTTATTTTATTTTATTTGAAACATTTAAGTTTTATTTTATTTTAAACATTTGAAGATTTGTTAGTGAAGATTTGTTAGTGAATATAAATAAAGTATGTGCCTAATTTGTTTAATAAAAGCAGTTCAAAAAACTGTTCTCCTAATGCAGTGTCCTGTCACATTTGTGTGTTTTATGTTAATTTTATGTTAAGTAGGCGGAGTTTAAATGAGACGTAATTGTCCCTTTAAAGACCCCATAATGCATGTTTGTCCTCATAAACCACATTTTTTGACGTCCTTGTAAACCACACTGGAGTCTGGGTGGTAAAACGTGCTGTGAAGCTCCTATCGGAAAGCTAAAGTGACCCAAATTTTTTTCAAAATTTTTAGAGTGCTCTGAGCTTGGTCCCAGGTCGCTAGGACCTCGGGAAGGGGTAGACCCCGTATTACACCTTCGGGCGGGTTTGGCGAAAAAGTCCGGCTAAACCACATTGACAAACCTGTGTGTGTGTGTGTGTGTGTGTGTGTGTGTGTGTGTGTGTGTGTGTGTGTGTGTGTGTGTGTGTGTGTGTGTGTGTAAATTAGCCCACCCTAAAAATATCACCACGAGCCGCCACTGCTAATGTCGCCCTTGGAGAAATTCATGACTTACTCAGCTCGCTGCAGTGTAAATATCCTGAGGCGCTCTGCATAATTTCAGGTGACTTCAATCACGTGGACTTAAAAGACTGTCTCCCATCCTTCAATCAGCACGTTTCCACAGCAACAAGAGGAAGTAAAACGCTCGACCACGTCTACACAAATGTGAAAGGAGCGTACACAGCGAAGCCACGCCTACCGCTCGGGGCTTCTGACCACTCCCTGCTCTTGGTTCCAGCTCAGGTCCCCTCGCTGAGACGCTCTAAGCCAGAACAAAGAGAAATCAAACTCTGGCTCCGAGACAGCACCCCCATGCTGAAAGACTGTTTTGGAAATACGAACTGGTATGTTTTCAGGGAGGCAGCAGTTGATGGAAACTCAGTGAATCTGGAATTATATGCTTCATCTGTATTAGGTTATATTAGCACATGCTGTGAAAACGTATCCATAAAAAAACATGTTAAATCTTACCCCAACACAAAACCCTGGTTAAATAAAGAGGTTTTCACCCTGCTAGCAGCCAGGAACACTGCCTTCAAGTCTGGTGACTCAGAGAAGCTGAGAAGGAGCAGGAAAGAGCTGGTTGCTGGCATTAAGAGGGCCAAAACCGCATATGCACAGAGGATCGAGAATCAGTTCACCTCACAAGATCCACGGAGCATGTGGAGAGGCATCAAATACTTAACAGATTACAAGAGTAAAAGCAAACAATGCCCCAAAGACCCATCTCTGCCTGATGCCCTCAATAAGTTTTATGCACGCTTTGAGGACCCAAGTAGACCAGCCAGCACCAGACTTACCTCACCACCAGATGAAGAGCATCTCAGCGTGACCGCAGCAGAAGTGAGAGGCAGTCTCAGAAGGATCAACCCTCATAAAGCAACTGGACCGGACAACATCCCGGGGAAAGTTCTGAAGGAATGTGCGGATCAGCTCTGTGAGGTGCTGGCTGATATCTTCACCACCTCACTTGCACTAGAGTCAGTACTAGGGGTGGACGATTAATTGCATTTACGATTATCTCGCAATATGTTAAAACGCGATTCTCTAATCGCACGGGCTGCGATTTGACTGGTCACGTAATTTGGTAGTGAACCGCTCTGGCCACGCGCAGCTCTGAGCGGAGCAAAACGGAGAGAGCAGGGAGGGGGACAATGTGCGCTCCAACACAGTTGCTCCAGGCTCGACAGAAGTCATAAAAGTTATAAATTCAGGTAAGTTAGCTCATTTAAACGTGTATCTGATCTTAGAGGCTGAAACACCGAGACAGTGGGAGATAAACAGAGAGCGAGCTGGTCATGTGACCGGGTTTGTTGTTGACGGTGCCCTGTTAACAGCTAGCTCTGCAAGCTAACGTTCTTCATGAAAAAGCGCATTAATTATCTGATTTAAAAAAACAGTTGTGTCGTTAGTGATATGAATTAATACAGAACCAGTAAAAATAATCGCATTTTAAATCGCAATCGCAATTTATAGAAAAAAAATCGCGATTAGATTATTTTCCAAAATCGTTCAGCCCTAGTCAGTACCCATCTGCCTGAAGACCGCCACCATCATCCCAGTCCCAAAGAGCTCCATAGTGACTGGTCTGAATGACTATAGGCCGGTGGCTCTCACTCCGATAGTCGCAAAATGTTTTGAGAAACTGGTCATGTCCCACATTAAGACAACCGTCAACATCAAAGGGGACCCTCATCAATATGCATACCGTGAGAACCGGTCAACAGAGGACGCCATCTCCTCTGTGGTCCACACTGCTCTCACCCACCTGGATCAGAAGGACTCAAACGTCCGTATGCTCTTTGTGGACTTCACATCTGCCTTTAACACCATGATCCCCCAAACTCTGATAGACAAACTATCCACACTTGGACTGAGCCCCTCCGTTTGTAACTGGGTCTTAGACTTCTTAACAAACAGACCACAGTCCGTGAAGATCCACAACTTCTCCTCCTCCAACCTTACCCTCAGCACTGGCTCTTCTTGTGTGCTGAGCCCTCTTCCGTTCACTCTGCTCACATATGATTGTACAGCCACACATCCAGGCTGTCATATTGTTAAGTTTGCAGATGATACAGCGGTGGTGGGATACATCACAAACAATGATGAGTCCAACTACAGGCAGGAGGTAGAACACCTGGAGAGCTGGTGCAAAGAGAATAACCTTCACATGAATGTGAAGAAGACAAAGGAGATGATTGTGGACTTCACAAGGAACAAACACACCCACACCCCACTGAACATGGGTGGATCTGCGGTGGAGGTGGTCTCCAACTACAAATACTGATGCTGATCTGGTTTCTTGTTGCTGTGTTCATCTGTGACCACCTGCTCATACAGACTTGTGTTCATGCTGCTGTTTATAATAATGTTTTCTACTAAATTAGGGCTTAGTTAGCCTGG
The DNA here is from genome assembly GCA_038048925.1 of Garcialebias charrua. Taxonomy (NCBI): domain Eukaryota; kingdom Metazoa; phylum Chordata; class Actinopteri; order Cyprinodontiformes; family Rivulidae; genus Garcialebias; species Garcialebias charrua. The sequence goes on along the minus strand of JBBPBX010075766.1, from coordinate 5,532 downwards.
TTAAAACCAGACCCTTGTCCTTCACTTCGCTTTGTACTAGGGTCTGGGATTTCTCTCATAGACAACGATTTCTCCGGTCGATTTTTGACCGGACCAATCAGAGAACAGAAGGCGGAGTTTTGTTAGTTTAGCCTGGCGAGGTCCAGGCTATCAGATAAATAGCTCAGAAACCACTCGGTGGATATTTTTTCTGCTACCAGTGTGTAATTATATGGCTCTAATTTACTGACTGTTGGCCTAGATGAAACATTTGAGATAAAATTCGATTTTTTATCATTTATTTTCGTAGCGCACCCGAGGCTGTTTGGAAAATGTCAAACCGAAACAATTTAAATCCAGCAGATTTGACCATTTCGTGAATTGATTTAGGAACTGTTAAGCTCAGGAACACTTCTGATATAACGTCAGCTAAGAAATATATTTTTTCTCAGCAAAGAAATAATAGTTTTTTACCTTGTTTTCATGAAAATTCCTTCGTGGCGTCAGCCATTTTGACTGACGACGTCAGTCGACATCGTTCAAAACTCCTCTCGATGTGGAGAAGCAGCGGCTCTACTCCGAGTCCCTCCCGGATGACTGAGCTTCTCACCCTATCTCTAAGGGAGAGTCCAGACACCCTGCGGAGAAAACTCATTTCAGCCGCTTGTATCCGAGATCTCGTTCTTTCGGTCATAACCCAAAGCTCATGACCATAGATGAGGGTGGGAACGTAGATCGATCGGTAAATTGAGAGCTTTGCCTTTTGACTCAGCTCTCTCTTCACCACGACAGACCGGTACAGCGCCCGCTTCACTGCGGACGCTGCACCTATCCGCCTATCGATCTCACGCTCCAGTTTTCCCTCATTCGTGAACAAGACCCCGAGATACTTAAACTCCTCCACTTGGGGCAGGACCTCCTCCCCGACCCGGAGAGGGCATGCTACCCTTTTCCGGCTCAAGACCATGGCCTCGGATTTGGAGGAACTGATCCTCATCCCGGCCGCATCACATTCAGCTGCAAACCGCTCCAGCGAAAGCTGTAGATCACGTTGTTCAACCTCTCATGAAAAAACAAACTGTAAATTTAAATTGTTTCGCTTTGACGATCTTCCAAACAGTTGCGCGTGTTGCGAAAATAAATTATAAATAAATTGAAATTTCGCTCAAACATCTCCTAAAGCTAATACATTGTAAAAGTCCATCCAATGATTACGTTCTATAAGTTTCTTCAAAATCTGTCGTGTGGTTCATGAGCTATATATTAAATGAGTCCAGATAATTTTTGATTTGAAAATTGATAAAAACCTTTCTTAAGCTTTTGACACAGTGGGTCATAACATCTTGTGTCATAAGCTCTCAGAAATTGGCTTCTCAGATTACACCATTCGTTGGTTTTCTAATTATCTCTCCGATCGGAGGCAATGTGTTCAATATAACTATACTTCCTCCAGTTATCTAACAGTTAAACATGGTGTACCACAAGGCTCAGTCTTAGGACCAACCCTCTTTACAATCTACATACAGTAGCTAATGTAGGCCAGAGCATCCGTGATGTATCCTTACATTTCTATGCTGATGACACAGTTGTTTACTGTCGAGCTAAAACAGTAGCTAAGGCTTTTCAGTTTTTGCAATCCGCTTTTGACATTATCCAGTCAGATTTGTTCTGTCTCAAACTTGTCCAAAATGCTGATAAAACCAAAGGATGCTTTTTTCAAACAGGAAGTCGGTCCCAGCAGTTCTTCCTCAGATTTTATCCTCAAATGGTGTCCCTATTGAGTTTGTTGATTCCTATAAATATTTGGGTATCCTGGTCGATTCACATCTCTCTTTTAAACTCCACGTGGAAAACCTAGTAAAGAAACTAAAAGTTAAACTGGGTTTCTTTTTCAGAGACAGATCATGCCTAAAGCCCCGAGTATACTGTTCTTTGTGCCCAGCGCCGCTGGACTGGCGTGTGCAGCGCGCAGGCAGTTCATATTATAGTTCTGTGCAAGCGCAGCTCTCTGAGTGCAGGCTCCAGCAGCTGCAGCCGGGCGGAGCAGGACAAATTGAGGTCGCTGATTGGTCATTTGCTGACACGCGAGGCAGTACATCAACGCGCGCGCGTAGGCGTAGTAAAATCTGACCTTGGCCCGTTCACGCCCGTGATCAAAGGGTTTTGCCGCGGCGCTCCCACGACGCCGAGTGGCGTGAGGCAAAAGAAACAGGTATATTGGGGCCTTAACCTTGAATGCTAGGAAACACATTGTATCTGTGACTTTCCTTCCCTCCATCGATTACGGTGATATTATCTACATGAATGCTCCTACAAACACCCTGCAGATGTTGGATGCTGTCTATCATGGTGCACTAAGATTCATAACTGGCTATGATTATCATACCTACCACTGCACCCTGTATTCACTGGTTAACTGGACATCATTAACTTCAAACAGACTTTTCCACTGGTACATTTTCATCTTTAAATCACTTCTTGATCTGCTGCCTTCATACATCTCCTACATGTCTTTGCATGAGTGCAGCTACAGCGTGCGCTCTAGGACATGATTACCTGCAGTGTTCCGTCAGTGAGGACTGAACTTGGCAAAAGGGCCTTCTCCTATTCTGCTCCTGTTTCCTGGAATATCTTACAAAAAGTCTTAAAGCTCTCGGCCTTGACCTCTGTAAATGGTTTTAAGAATCTGTTGGAATCCTAGCAAAAACCAATGCAGATATGTTCCTGTTACTGATTTTCTACATCTACCTTATAATGTTTTGATATTTTAATATTTTGTTTTAATTTGTTTTAAAAAATCTGTATTTCTCTCTTATGTTTGTCTATTGTTGATTGTTTAAGGAAATTTCTACTGTTGCTATTGTCATCATTCTTTAGTTTGTAGACAGGTCTCTCTTGTAAATGAGTCCTCGAGGCTCATTCAACCTTTATTTAGTCAGGTAAATCTTTTGAACCTTATGGACTCATTTACGAAAGCGACCTGCTAAAACTAAAGATAAAGACTGGCTCAATGAGAAGAATGGCTCAATGAGATTAATTTGACGAAATAAAGGTTGAATGAAAAAAATCATGAATATCTGCTAATTTGAGTACTAAGTAGTTTTGGGGATTTGGATAAGCTAAATTGTTATTTGGTGTATGAAAAATGTAAAGCAATGATCAAATATGAACTACAAATCAGTTTTCACATTGATTCTGTTGATTTTGTTTGCCTACTTTGCCTGAATTATTACCAATCGTGTAGTTTTTATGTTGAAATATTTTTAGCAACAAGAAAAATCAAAAATTATAATTCATAACATAACAACCATCATAATGAGCAAGTTGATTTTCAGTGATAAAATTTGTAAAGGATGACACTGAAACTGTAATTTTGTTGTTAAATAAGGTTAAATTTGATAAATTTGTTGAAAAACAATATTTTAAAGGATAACACCCACCATGACAGTAACAATTCACCATATTGGACAATTATTGTAATTTAATATGATGTCTATTTTCATTTTTGCATTTGGGCCAGGCGAGGGTTAAAAACAAAACAAAAAAACAACCCAGTCCCGAATGAATCCGGAAACCCGGCCGAAGAGTGCCGAAGTGTCAAGTGACTTTTGTTACGTCTCCACCCAGAAGGCAAGAGTGAGTTTCCATGGAGGTTTATGAGAGTGGGAGTTAAAACTGCATATTTCCTGGTGCATTTGTGTGTACAGATGGACCAGCGCTCTGTTTTTATTTTTTATTTGTTTTATAACACCGCTGCGGACCGTTGCTGCTCCTCTGCCCAGAGGAGCGAGCCACGCGTCTCTGGCTCCTCGTTCCGCTGGTCACCTTTGAAGTTCTGAATTCGTGCCGACTCAGGGCTCTGCTCCGTCCCAGCCTTGTTGCGGGGAGCACGGGGGAGCACGCGCGCAGAGCTCCGTTGCGCGGCTGCCTTTCTGTACTCCAGACCTGTCTGGTCACGGGGGGAGAGAATAAAAAGCCGATGCGGAAATTAATGAATTTGTCGCGATCAAGCGAATTAAACTAGTATGTCTACGTGGATGCTCGCTCAGAATATGATAGACATCAGTGAGCGACAGCAGGATTAATCAACAGGCAGCTTTAGGGAATATTTAAAAATGCTTCGCTTTTTTTTTCCTCGCTCAGAGCAGCGGTCATGGAAGTTGATGAATGCTTATTATAACTCCGCCTGTAACTCCAAGGCGTCACTTTAGTGATGTGAATGCCCATATATGGAGAGGAGCAGATTTTTCCTGGAGCTTCTGCTAAAATCTGCTATAAATCATGAAATAACACATTTAGCGTTATTTCTCTACAATATAAATAAACGCTCCTGTATTATTTTTAAATAAACTAATAAATATTAATGGCGATGCAATTTGAAAACATGGTGGGTGTTGTCCTTTAACCAACAGTCAATATTAGGGATGCACCGATAAATCGGCCGGCCGATCGATCGGCCCCGATTTCCTTAATTTGGGGAGATCGGTGATCGGCCGATCTTTAAATGAGAAGCCGATTTTATCCACCGATCGCATCTGCCTCAGCAAAGGTTGGAAAATCCTGAAAATTTAGGGTGCATTTTGACCTTTTAACACCTGAAAACCGGTATCGGCCAAAATCGGAATCGGCAGGTCAGACTTTCTAAAAATCGGTGATCGATGATCGGCCAGAAAATTGAAATCGGTGCACCCCTAGTCAATATGGGTTTAGAGCTAAGAATTCCACATCTTTGGCTCTCATGGAATTAATTGAAAAAGTAACAACTGCTGTTGATCATAAACAATACTGTGTTGGTGTGTTTGTTGATTAAAAGCATTTGATACTGTAAATCACACTATACTCCTTGATAAGTTATATAGGTATGGTATTAGAGGATTGGGGCTGCAATGGATATGTAGTTACTTGAGGGAAAGGTCACAGTTTGTTCAGATGGATGATGTGAAATCTGATCACAGCATTATTACATGCGGAGTTCCTCAAGGATCGGTGTTGGGACCTAAGTTGTTTATTCTATATATAAATGATTTGGTAAAGGTGTCTGGTCTCCTTAAATGCATTTTATTTGCTGATGATACCACATTTTTAGTTTTGCTGAAAGTATTGAACAGACAATGGAATTAATGATGACTGAACTTGATAAAGTTCAGTTCTGTTTTAAACTTAATAAACCATCATTGAATTTAGATAAAACTAGTTATATGATATTTAGTAATAAAAATAAATCTATTGATGTTTCATTTAAAATTGATGGCTCTGAGATTTATAGAGTTCATGAGGTGAAATTCTTGGGTGTCATAATTGATGACAAATTGTCTTGGAAACAACACATAAGTTCTGTTAAGATGAAAATATCTAAATCTATTGCAATATTTTATAGAGTTAGGGATTGTCTTGCTCTGTGGGTCAGCAAGCTAGTCACGAGGGTCGTAACAGGTTCTTACTGAAGCCTACCTTCCAAGAGGGTCTCTCGAACTGGTCCCTGAGTATGGGTATTACCTGTATCTGCAGGGAACAGCTCCGACTTAAGGCTATTGATGAGAGAATTCAACTGGA
>JBBPBX010075764.1:0-17273 GCA_038048925.1 Garcialebias charrua | reverse complement strand
GGTGCGTGGGAGTTTGCCCAACCAGTTTACATGTGCTTTGTAGACTTGGAAAAGGCATTCGACCGCGTCCCTCGGGGGGTTCTGTGGGGGGTACTCCGGGAGTATGGGGTACCAGGCCCATTGATATGGGCTGTTAGGTCCCTGTACGACCGGTGTCAGAGCTTGGTCCGCATTGCCGGCAGTAAGTCAGGCTCGTTTCCGGTGAGAGTTGGACTCCGCCAAGGTTGCCCTTTGTCACCGATTCTGTTTATAACTTTTATGGACAGAATTTCTAGGCGCAGCCAAGGTGTTGAGAGGATCCGTTTTGGTGGCCTTAGAATCGCTTCTCTGTTTTTTGCAGATGATGTGGTCCTATTGGCTTCATCAGCTCGTGATCTACAGCTTTCGCTGGAGCGGTTTGCAGCTGAATGTGATGCGGCCGGGATGAGGATCAGTTCCTCCAAATCCGAGGCCATGGTCTTGAGCCGGAAAAGGGTAGCGTGCCCTCTCCGGGTCGGGGAGGAGGTCCTTACCCAAGTGGAGGAGTTTAAGTATCTCGGGATCTTGTTCACGAATGAGGGAAAACTGGAGCGTGAGATCGATAGGCGGATAGGTGCAGCGTCCGCAGTGAAGCGGGCGCTGTACCGGTCTGTCGTGGTGAAGAGAGAGCTGAGTCAAAAGGCAAAGCTCTCAATTTACCGATCGATCTACGTTCCCACCCTCATCTATGGTCATGAGCTTTGGGTTATGACCGAAAGAACAAGATCTCGGATACAAGCGGCTGAAATGAGTTTTCTCCGCAGGGTGTCTGGACTCTCCCTTAGAGATAGGGTGAGAAGCTCAGTCATCCGGGAGGGACTCGGAGTAGAGCCGCTGCTTCTCCACATCGAGAGGAGCCAGTTGAGGTGGCTCGGGCATCTGGTTAGGATGCCTCCTGGACGCCTCCCTGGTGAGGTGTTCCGGGCATGTCCCACCGGGAGGAGACCCAGAGGAAGACCCAGGATACGCTGGAGGGACTATGTTTCTCGGCTGGCCTGGGAACGCCTTGGGATTCCCCCAGAGGAGCTGCTCCAAGTGGCTGGGGAGAGGGAAGTCTGGGCCTCCCTACTTAGGCTGCTACCCCCGCGACCCGACCCCGGATAAGCGGAAGAAAATGGATGGATGGATGGATAATTTACAATTTTTAAAAATGGAAAACCCAATTTTAGATGATACTGTAAGTTCTTGTAGTTTTTTTTTTTTTTTGCTTAACTGCTTGGTCCCATGGAGCAAGAACACTCATATTAGTGTCCATGTTGGATAAATTAACTACTTTTTGATTAATATTTGTGTATCTATTATAGGATGGCAACTTCACCAAAGTCTATCCTACTACTCACCCAACTGCTGATAAGCACCAACTCCATGCAACCATAACAGAAACAAGTGGCTTTAGAAAATTTATGAATGCAGTGTTAGTGTAAGAAATGCCATCAGTTTTTGTGAACATCTGGCCTGGCTTTCATCCTCAAAACAAATCCGCCACTAATATATTTCTGTCAAGCTCAATAACCTTTAGCAATCACAGCCAATTATCCACTGTTTTATTTGGGAACCTGCAGAAATGACAAGCCACATTAATTACAATGTAACATAGAGAAGGCAATATGGAAAAAAACTGCTTAACATAACTCAAACACCAAACCTAAAGGATTACATACAACATTACAATAATTAATGATTATTTGACTGAATTTAGATGTGTGTATACACTGCACAAGGTAAACATGGGTATTCTGTCAAGACTGAGTCTTTGAGTTTCACTAATAAACCGAACACTGGAAAAGTTTTAACAATTTTATTAAGAAACAGGAAGCTGGAATGGGTCCTGATCGTCACCGGTAACTTGAGTTCTGCATGAGATTATAATATTAGTGACAGGGCTTGAACAGGTAGATGTTTTTATCTTTAATAAAAACACTAACCTTTTTAGGCTGTTTCTGATCGGAAGGGAATTCCTTGATGACGTAGGCCGGTGGTGACGTAGTCCAGTTTTACTTCCTTGTTTACTTTGGTCCTTCGTGCGGACTTTCACACGAAGGGTTTTTTCCTTGTTTTGAACCTGGAAGAGTCTGGTCCAGAGGTCAGACTTAGCTTTTTTGGATTTTTCTACCTGGATTATTGAGCATGCATCAGGGGATCCATGGATATTTGATCAGGTGTGATATTGAAACCAAGAAAGGTGGTATTGGTCGTGTGAAACTCACATTTCTCCGCCTTGACATAAAGATTGTTTTGTAGAAGACGGAGGAGGACGGCGTGAACATGTTGGATATGCGAATACAAGTTCTTGGAAAAGATAAGAATGTCATTCAAGTAAACAAAAACGTTGATATTGCTAAAATCCCTTAGTACATCATTGACTAGTGCCTGAAAGACAGCTGGGGCGTTGGTTAATCCAAAAGGCATTACAAGATATTCGTAGTGACCTGATGGGGTGTTGAAAGCAGTCTTCCATTTGTCTCCTTCCTTAATTCTGACCAGATGGTAGGCGTTACGAAGGTCCAGTTTGGTGAATACTTTGGCACCCTGAATGAGATCAAATGCAGAAGTCATTAAAGGCAGAGGTTATTTATTCTTTATTGTTATGTCGTTTAACCCTCGGTAGTCAATGCATGGTCGAAGTGACCCATCCTTCTTCCCAACAAAAAAGAATCCAGCACCTGCAGGTGATGATGAGGGTCTGATAATTCCTGCTTTTAGAGAGTCAGAAATGTAGTCTCGCATGACTTTTTGCTCGGGCTGGGACAAAGAGAATAAGCGTCCCCTTGGAGGTGTGGTACCTGGTAATAGCTCAATCGAGCAATCGTAGGGTCTATGAGGTGGCAAAGACATAGCTATACTTTTGCTAAAAACTTTGGTTAGGTCGTGGTAGCAATGAGGGACGTGAGTCAGATCTGGAGTCTCCTCCTTTATTTTGACAACAGTACAGGTCTGATGTGCAGATTGTAGACAAGACGATAAACATTGCTCGGACCACCCCAGGATGTTGCTGCTCCTCCAGTCGATCTGAGGGTTGTGTTTCTTTAACCAAGTAGCTCCCATCACAATGGGTAATTCTGGAGAGTTGATGAGGAAGAATCTTAATTTCTCGACATGGTTACCACAAATCAGTAGTTTGACCTCTTGTGTCACCATATTGGTCTGATTGATTGGGTGATCATCAAGAGCTAGAACCGTCTCTCTGTAGGAAACATCTGGAGGTTCAGAGATTTTGCAAAATTAATGTCCATGAATTCAGAGTCAGCACCAGAATCAATAAAAAGTTTCACTGGTATTTCCTTACCATCGGCTTGGAGGTTTGTGCTGACGTGAAGTATAGGAGGTCCCATTGAAGAGATGGCGACTCTATAATTTGGATATTGGTGAGACTTAGCAGTTCTGGACTTGACTGGGCATGTAGAAGCTTGGTGTCCTGCAACTCCACAATAAAAGCATAATCCCTCCTGACGCCTTCTTTCTCTCTCTCTCGTTGAGACAGTCTTGACCTTCCAATTTGCATGGGTTCCTCTGCAGGTGGTGAGGGTGGTGAAAGTGGTTTTGGCTCTGGGGTGAAGAATCTGGGGGTTGAGTACCTTACCCTTTCAGACCTAGTTTGCCTCACCTCTCTGTGACGTTCTTGAAGGCGTAAATCAATCCTGGAGGCCACTGCCTCCAACTCTCTGAGGGTGGACGGAGGATCACGTGCAGCCAACTCATCCTTGATGTCGTCATTGAGAGCCTGCCAAAAAATATCTTGAAGAGCTTTCTCATTCCATTCACTGTCAGTAGCCAGGGTGTGAAAGTCTATGATTAACTCATGGACTCTGCCGTTGCCTTGACGTAATTTGAAAAGTCCTCTGGTTGCCTCTTGAGTGGGAAGAACATGACTAAAAACTGTCATTAGTTTAGCAGAAAAATTTCTGTACTTATAACAGATCAATGAGTCTCTTGCCCACTCAGCAGTGTCCTAAATTTTAGCTTTGACAGATAATAAGGAGATTACATAGGCCACTTTTGAATGTTCAGATGGAAAAGCAGAGGGTTGTAGTTCAAACTGTATTTCACATTGAGTCAGAAATGGTCTGCACTGAGTTGAGTCACCAGAAAAAACTTCAGGAGGGGTCAGTTTAGGTTCCTTGGAAGCCATGACCTGTGATGACTGGGCCAGTCCGACAGATGGCGCCAGATAATCAGTTTTAGAATTAGAATGAGGCGAGAGACAGGTTGTAAACTGGAAACTTGACTGATGTGATAGTTTACTTTCAAAATTATTAACCAGTGTCGTAGTGAAACTCTGTTTGGCCAGATATAATGTCAAGACTGAGTCTTTGAGTTTCACTAATAAACCGAACACTGGAAAAGTTTTAACAATTTTATTAAGGAACAGGAAGCTGGAATGGGTCTTGATCGTCACCGGTAACTGGAGTTCTGCACAAGAGATTATAATATTAGTGACAGGGCTTGAACAGGTAGATGTTTTTATCTTTAATAAAAACACTAACCTTTTTAGGCTGTTTCTGATCGGAAGGGCATTCCTTGATGACGTAGGCCGGTGGTGACGTAGTCCAGTTTTACTTCCTTGTTTACTTTGGTCCTTCGTGCGGACTTTCACACGAAGGCGGTTTTCCTTGTTTCGAAGTGGGGTCATACACAGGTTGGCAGAGAGGCAAATAATGTTGGAAGAGGCAGGCTTATCTCGTGGTCGTGAAAGGCAGTCTTGGGTTCGTTTCCGTGAGGCAGATGGCTGATCAGATCCGACAAGGGGAGAGGCAGGAGGGCGAAGTCCAGTAGCGTGTGCAGGAGTCAAAACCAGAAAAGCAGAGTCCGTAACAGTACCGATGGGGGCTGAGGCAAAAGACGTGAGACCAAAAACCAAAACAGAGTCGTAGCAAGCAAGACAAGACAAGACATGGGCGCTGGACAATTACAGGTAGTCCCCGACTTACGAGCGAGTTCCGTACCTGTGAGTCGCTCGTAAGAAGAAAATTCGTACGTCGGAACATGAAACACGTGTTCTCGTAAGTCCGGATTTTCGGTCGTAAGTCGGAAAATTTAAGCTAGCGCTACTACGAACACTCGTTTTTCATCAAAAACGTTCATACTAGTTCATGAACATGCTCAGAAACGTGTTTCCAAACGGTTAGCTAACACACTTTCATCTAAAAACACAAAAAAGTGCTGTATTTTTTACAAATTTACTGCTCGTTCGCCAGCTCGTAAGTCCGGGACCTCGTATGTAAGAGCGCTCGTAAGTCGGGGACTGCCTGTACTAGGCAAAACCGTTCATAAATCTGGCAAGGAATGACTGTGGATGTGGAGCTTAAATACAGGAACAAACAGGTGAGTGCAATGATCGTTAATGAGGCATTGGGCATGAGGGCGGAGGAAACAATGATGTGTTTGCTGTGAACATGACATGATAAACTAAAAAGATAACTATGGCAGACAGAACGTGGATCATGACATATTCAGAGGATAACATATTTAAGATCAAACACACAGTTGTTTCTGTATTGAACGCCTTTTTTGATTTTATCATGTCCTGGCTGACTGAGAATCTTCACCAGCATATTTCTTTGGCTGATTCTCTCCGGACGGAGATGGCGAGCCTGTGATCAGAAAAGAACTGAACATCAGTTGAAGACCTTCATTCTTATCTCCAGATGTGAATATTCATGTTGCAACAACACAACCACAAACGGGGGGTGGGGTGGGGGGGGGCTGAACTTAAAGTTGATGAATGACTATAAGGACAAGCTGGAAAAATCTGAGCTCAATTGGACTTTTATTTTAATGTTATTGTGCCAGCTTGTGTTGTTATTGTTCTACCGAACTGTAATTCTGAATCAATTAATTCATTATTTGTTACTAAATAATTATTTTTGCTCACTCCTGCCTCCAGCCATTTCATTTCATCCACCTTGATGTTTCATGTACTCCTGCCAAACCTTAGCCTGGCCCTCGCCTTCCTGCACAGCTCCGCTCAATTCTCATTTCCCTTCACTGCACAGTCTGGGATTCCTCCCATAGACAATGATTTCTCCGGCCGATTTTTGACCGGACCAATCAGAGAGCAGAAGGCGGAGTTTTGAACGACGTCGACTGACGTCGTCATTCAAAATGGCTGCCGCCACGAAGGAATTTTCAATAAAACAAGAAAAGGTCTAGTGGCAGGGCTTTTGACTATGGATCCGAAGGTCGCGGGTTCTCGCCCGGCCACTACCCAGCTTGGGGTGTCTATGAGTGCACACCTATTTCTCCAGCTCCCCGGGCGCTTTCGGGCTGCTCACTGCACCACCTGGTAGGTGGTTGGGTTAAATGCAGAGACGAATTTCGTCTGTGTATGGGAACATACGCAGATGACAGGAATAGACATTATTATTATTATTATTATTATTAAAAAACTATTATTTCTCTGCTGAGAAAAAATATATTTCATAGCTGACGTTATATCAGAAGTGTTCCTGAGCAATCAGAGAGCAGAAGGCGGAGTTTTGAACGATGTCGACTGACGTCGTCATTCAAAATGGCTGCCGCCACGAACGAATTTTCATCAAAACAAGGTAAAAAACTATTATTTCTCTGCGGAGAAAAAATATATTTCATAGCTGACGTTATATCAGAAGTGTTCCTGAGCTTAACAGTTCCTAAATCAATTCACGAAATGGTCAAATCTGCTGGATATTAAATAGTTTCGGTTTGATATTTTCCAAACAGCCTCGGGTGCGCTACGAAAATAAATGATAAAAAATCGAATTTTATCTCAAATGTTTCATCTAGGCCAACAGTCAGTAAATTAAAGACATATAATTACACACTGGTGGCAGAAAAAATATCCACCGAGTGGTTTCTGAGCAATTTATCTGATAGCCTGGACCTCGCCAGGCTAAACTAACAAAACTCTGCCTCCTGTTCTCTGATTGGTCCATTCAAAAATCTCCAGGAGAAATCGTTGTCTATGGCAGAGATGCCAGACCCTAGTCCAAAGCGAAGTGAAGGACAAGGGTCTGGTTTAAACCAGGCTAGCCAAACCTAGAAACTGGTCTATAACTTTTGAGTTATCTTATCTAACTTATACTGATATTGTCATGGAAAAAAGTGATTCCCAAATCAACCAGGTGTGGACTTCAAATTTATTCCAAAGTTTTGGAGAACAGCCAGCAAACACAGAAGATCAATGCATTTACAAGTACAACTTATGAATGCTTTCACCTGTCTGAGGCTCTGACCCATTCTGACTTCCTGAAAAGGAAAAGTCGGTTTTGTAGAAACGTCCAGCCCCTCCTCACCCTGTACAGCTGTTATCAGAACCCATCTGCAGCGGAAAGAAATTTGGGAAGCCAGACAGCTTCCAAGGACATTTTGAATTTACATGACTGTAATCATATCAATCAAACTTTGTAAAAAAAAAAAATCTCTTGCTGTTTCTTTACTGACCCGTCATGTGAAGACTGGTGATTACATAGAGTAAGGACCATGGAACATTTTAAAATAATTTACAATAACAGTAAAAGAACAGTGTAGAAAATACATCAATCAAGTAAAGTTGTGGAGCATGGTGAGTGCAAAAAAAAATTCACATTCTCATAACAATGAGATTGTTGTTGACGGGTGGATTCCATACTCATCCACCCGTTCGCTGCGGTCACAGAACAGCAATCTCCTTCACATTCCGAGAACCAAATTAAGGACCATGGGAGACCGGGCTTTCAGTGTGGCTGCCCCCCGCCTGTGGAACTCTCTTCCTGACTGTCTAAGAGCCCCACAGTCTGTGGTTGACTTTAAGAGCGACTTGAAGACCTTTCTTTTCGACCAAGCATACTCTACCTCCTCATGATTCTACTTTTGATCTTAGCTGATATTGTTATTGATTTTAATTGTTTTATTATTTGTTTTATTGTCATTTAATTCTGTTGCTCCTTGTAGCACTTTGAGATTTTCATTAATGAAAAGTGCGTTATAAATTGAATTCATTATTATTATTATTATTATTATTAACAATATAATTTAATGTTAAGCAGCAACTAAATACAGTTTATCCAATGATTTGTGTGTGGAACAGTTAAAAACACAGGCATATACTGTATCTACCAGGTAATTCTCTGGTATAACAAATGTCATGTTTAAAGTAATGTCGACCCCAAGTTAGCAGAATGAGAAGGAAAACAGAGTCAGACGTACACGAGCAAATTATCTTTATTTACAGGTGCAGAAGCTTTGGTGCTGGAAGGGAAAAGAGGACAAGGTGAGTATATTGGTTCACTCAGAGATTTTGCAACAATGGTTTTAAAGCAAAAGTAAATGACTTACTGTTATATTTGTAGATGAAGCTGAAGAGGAGAATGAGGTGAGGTCCTGGGTTTCCAGGGGAGAAGTTGAAGCATGTTGATTCAAACTGAAGCGTTTGTAGTTTGGTAGTTGAATGGACACTGTTGATCCACAGGAGAGCCACAATGGCGCAAGGAGGTCTTAGGAAAGACTGGAACAAACAGGTCATGAAAGTCCTTGGTTAGTTGGCAATCCATGTATTACCAAATGGCAGTAAATGTCCAAGCACTGGAAGTATGTCTGATAGGAGCTTTTATACACCAGCAGAGCAGTCCTTCTCAATCAGCAGCAGGTGGTGAGATTTGGTTGATTGGTGCAGCTGCAGAGTGTGAGTGTGGCTGAGGAAGCCTATAGGAATCCTACTACAAAATACAAAACTATCTATTTATTTCATTGGATGAAAATAGGTCCATCCATACAACCATTATTTTCCGCTTGTTCCAAAGTTGGGTCGTGGGAGCAGCAGCTTGAGAAGGGAGGCCCAGATATCTCTTTCCACAGCCACCTCTTCCAGCTCTTCTGAGAGGACACCAAGGCGTTCCCAGTTCAACTGAGAGACATAATCTTTGTAGCATATCCTGGATCTTCCTTGGGCTCTCCTCCCAGTCCGACATGTCAGAAGCACCTCCCAAGGGAGGTGCCCATGAAGCATCCTTATCAGATTCCCGATCCACATCAACTGGCTCCTCTCGATGTGGAGGAACAGTGGTTCTACTCTGAGTCTGTCCCAAATAACTCAACTTCTCACCCTATCTCTAAGGGAGAGTCCAGCTACCCTGCAGAAGAAACTCATTTCAACTGCCTTTATCTGCAATCTCATATTTTCGGTCACTACCCAAAGTTCTTGGGCATAGGTGAGGGTAGGGATGTCGACCGACTGGTAAACAGAGTGCTTTACCTTATGGCTCAGCTCCCTCTTCATCACAACGGACCAGCACAGAGTCCACAATACTACAGATGCTGCACCAATCCATCTGTCAATCACATGCTCCATTCTTCCCAAACCCCGAGATACTTGAATTCCTCCAATGGAGGCAGAACCTCACCCTCGACCCAAAGTGAGCAATCCACGCTTTTCCGACTGGGGACCATGGCCTCATATTTGGATGTGCTGATTGTTATCCCAGCCGCTTCACACTCGACTGCCAACCACTCCAATGAGAACTGAAGATCATGGCATGATGACGCCAATAGGACAACATCATCAGCAAAGAGCAGAGATGGAATCCTGAGGCCACCAAACAGGTCTCCCTTCGCCCCCCCTGGCTCCACTGAGAAATTCTGTCCATAAAATTTATGAACAGAATCTGTGACAACAGGCATCTCTGGTTGAGTTCAACTTCCACCCTGAAGGGGTCCGACTTACTACCGGCAATGCGAACCAAATTCTTGCACTGCTTGCATGGGGACTGAACATCTCATTGGAGAATAGGTAGCATTGCCATGACTTGACTTGAAATTATTTTAAAAATTGTAACCTTATTTTGCCACAACACTGCATATGCACTGAATTTTAAACCAAGTCACACAAGGATTTTAGGATTTTTAAGACTTTTTGAAGGGGTTAATGCGCATGTGCAGACGTGACCTGGTGAGCGGGTCTGTTAGTCAGCTCTCTCTCACAGCAGAGCAAAAAGGGGACAGCGGCTGATTTTCAGACCTTTGCTGAGGCAGATGCGATCAGTGGATAAAATCGGCTTCTCATTTAAAGATCGGCCGATCGCCCCAACTTAAGGAAATTGGGGCCAATCGATCGGCCGGTCGATTTATCGGTGCATCCCTACATAAAATAGTTATTGAGGCTTGGATTGATTCAGACGGAGAACTGCTGAAGGCCTAGGTGTGAAATGCACGGCCCGCCACTGCATCTTACAGGCACAGGCCTTACCCATGATTATATAAATGTGCATTGTGTGCAATTTGGTGTATACACAACAGTGCTGTAAATAATTTAAAAAGGGCAAATTTGGCATGTGCCAGTCTTGATCCAAAATGGCCAAATTTTTGAGGGATGGATCCAATAGGTCCAGGATACTTTTTCGGTGTCTACAATTTATAAACTACTACCAAAAAAGGGGCGGCCGTGGCGTAGTGGTAATGGCAGTTTCCCCCGATCGGAAGGTTGGAGGTTCGAATCCCGGTTTCCCACACCATGTGTTGTTGTGTTTCTGGGCAAGACACTTAACCCAGAGTTGCTCCCGGTAGGACTGGCTGGTGCCTTGCATGGCAGACTACCACTACCGGTGTATGAATGTGTGTATGAATGTGTGTATGAATGGGTGGATGGCTGGTGCTGTAAAGCGCTTTGGGGCCCCTCATAGGGGGCTGGAAAGCGCTATATAAGTAAGCTCCATTTACCATTTACCAAAATGTATCCATGTGTGTAAAACCTGGCATGAACACTGTATTTTCAAGATTTCTAGGGGGCGATAGGGAGCCATTATTGTTTTCTAAGAGTGACACTGGTCTTACCTGCACTGTTTGGCACTCTTAACTAGTGTGCCAAATTTTGTGAGCATTTCATCATCACTGGCTTAGCATCAAGTGCGTTTTTAACAAAATAATCATGTGGCACTATTAGACAAAACTTCATAATACTGATGCTGCTCCTTCAACAAAGAGTTCTGTCACTTCAAGCCAAATCAGAACCCAGCAGCTTTCATCTCATTGAAAATACGTCATTTGTAAAAATCTGTATAAGTAAAGTAATTGAGTTACAGGTGATCCCCGACTTACGAGCGAGTTCCGTTCCTACGAGGTGCTTGTAACACGAAATCTCGTATGTCGGAACCCGAAATATGTGTCGCTTGTAAGTCCGGATTTTTGGTTGTAAGTCGGAAAATGTATGCTAGCGCTACTATGAACACCCGTTTTTCAACACAAACGTACATACTAGTTCATAAACATGCACAGAACTTTGTTTACAAACTGTTAGCTAATACACTTTCATGTAAAAACACATACCAGTGCTGTATTTTCTGTATGTTCTCTACAACTTTACTGTTCGTTAGTCAGCTCGTAAGTCCGGAACCTCGTAAGTCGATGTGCTCGTAAGTCGGGGACCACCTGTATTCCACAAATCCTATGAAGGAAAGAAATTCAGAGCTATTTCGGCACTATACCAGGGACTAATGTCAGGTAGGAAGATATCTACTATGTATATTAAAGAAAAATGGGAAGGGGAACTGAATGAACATATTAGTGAGGAGGAATGGTTTGGAATCTGTAAAACACAGTGCACAGCCACCAGCTCCCATGTCTGGAGGGAATTTAATTGGAAAAATATAGTTAGATTCTTCATAACCCCAAAGATTAAGACCAGGGTGGCAACCAATCTACAGCCATGCTGGAGACTCTGTGGCCAGATTGAAGTAGGTCACACACATATTCTGGTCCTGTCAAAAGTTAACAACATACTGGCATAATGTATGTCTTACTCTGAAAAATATATTAGGATATGGAATACCCAGTTCATGTAAAACACTCTACCTGGGTTGCCTCACACAAGACATAACTCAAAAAGAGGATGAATACCTGTTAAAAATATTGCTTTCAGCAACAAAAAAGACCATCACAAGACTATGGTATAAACAGGAACCACCGACTGTGGCGCAGTGGCTGAGCATTGTGGAAGAGATCTTTGTGATGGAGAAAATCACACATAGATTAAGACTGCAGGAGGATAAATTTGATGTAAAATGGGAAAAATGGAATAACTATAAATGTAAGGAGGACGCCACTTGGCACTTTTGTAACCAATTAAATTTGTGACATTGAAGACGGACATTTGTATATGAAGGAAGAATGTATTGATACTTCTCCACTGTATCTGTTTGAAGAAATGTTCAATAAAAAATAAGTAAACAAAGAAAATAATAAAAAACGTCATTTGTCAAAGTTGTACTATTCGTAAACACTAGGTGGTGCCTGAACACAACTATGGTATAGTTACATCAACATGCCCAGGTCAAAAAACAGTAATAATGTGTGAAAGTTAAAATCAGCTGAGATCAATTATACAGTGTGTAGACTTACAGTATATAGCCTGCATAGACCCCCCACCCCCACACACTTTCTTGCTTTTCCTCTTCAGTTTCCGTCAAGCCATTTTGTGCACTTCACCCATTGCCAACACAGCACTACACACGCCTGCATGCACAATAACCCCACACTGTTAGCCAACTTATTTTATTGCATTCCCTTTGTTTCCAGTTCATCCTCCCATTGTTCTAACTGCTGATGGGAGTGCAGGAGACAAACAGGGATTTAGTGGCAGTGTAAACTAGAAAGCAGGGAGTCAGCTCAGCTTCATCAACAGTGTTCCATCTTGCCGTGGGGGACATGAAAACTCATTTAGGGTGTTACCAGAGATGGCCTGGCAGCATCTCAAAGCTCGGCTGAATTACTGTTTGGCTGCAGCTTTGTACTTCTTTCAGTTTGTCTATGTGTGCGTGTTGTTGTCTATTTGCTGTGTGTGTGTGTGTGTGTGTTTGTTGTTGTTTATTAGCAGGTGGAGACACTGTGTGGCAGACTGCCATTTTAAATACTACGGTAAGTAATGTCACTGACACCTATCAGAACGGCCCATTCTGGCAAACTCAGCCTGATTAACACTGATATGATATCTTAAAGGGGATCACATATTCAAAATTCACTTTTTAAAGATTTTTTTTACTCAACTTTGGGTATGTACTTCATAAAAAACAGTCCTTGGGCCAAAAAAATGCACCCAGTGGTTTATTTACTCTAAGTAGATTTATTTCTCTTTGATAGAAACGTTTCGTTTTCAAATCCTGCGGTTGGTGACGTCACAAGCCGCAGCCACAACCCACCCCAACCTGAGTCCAGCCCTCACCTAGCAACCCCTGGTTAGGCTCAACCCACTTCTGTATAAAACACATGATGGTTGTTTTTCATGATTTCATCTCATCTTTTGTTTAAATGTTCTTAATTTCATGTGTACAGCACTTTGTTGCAGCTGTGGTTGTTTTAAATGGCTTTATAAATAAAGTATAATTGTTATTTTTACGTTTTAGTTCAATTTTTAGTGTATTAGCGATCGCTACCAACGCGCAGCCGGCAGAAATAAAACGAGCAGACCGCCGGCGAAGGGACCGGCAGCGACGGGACCCTCTTCCGGCGGATGGAGCTATGAGCTTCAACTGTACAGCTCGTTGCAGCGTCGCTGCAGCCGTGCTGCAGCGAGGACCTTCTCCATACGGATAAATTAACTGGAGACACTTGGTGAACTTTGTGTGTGTCTTGACTGGAACAGCGATAACTCCCAAAATCGCCGCGTGCAACGAGCGGAGCTGGCGAACACCGGAAGAGGAACAAGCTAACATTAGCATCGGATTCGGGTGGTCTCATGCTAAAAGGAGCAGCAAATTGTGGCGCGCTCAGACGGCTTTCGGTAAGTTATCTTAAGCTAGCACTAACAGTAAGTCAAATGAGTAATAAAAAAAGAGATAATTTTAAAACAACAACACATTACAGATGAAGGCTGTTACAGAGGGCGTAAACAGATATTTGAAGGGCGTGGACATGACATCTCATTTTCATAAACAGGTCGTTCAAAACGAAAGTTAAAAATGGCAGAATTACAAAGGGTATAATTAATTATCTAAGAATTATTTTGTGTATTAAATTGAATGAACAATGTCAGGATAGCCCACATACACAACATAAAAATTTTAAAGACCTATGTGTGGTCTCCTTTAAGCAAACGTTAAACCGAGACACACACTTACTATAATTTCTAGCAAACAAATAATTTTTAAGTGTTAATCTTGTTAAATTCTTGTTAAAGGAGAAATCAAATCTCAAAAAATCGATATAACAATCGTCATTTAGTAAACAACACACATAAACATACTTTGTATGCTTTTTTCAAGTCAGTAGCTTAAAGCTTCAGTATGTAGCTTTTTTTATAAACATATTTCTTCTCTCTGTCACTATTTTTTGACAGAGTGATGTTAAACAGGTAATCTTTGAGAAATACTATATTCCTCTGGCGTCTCCCGGTGGTTAAAATAGCATTTATAAAAACCAGAGCGGCCCGTGTTTAACCAGCCAATAAAAACAGAGTTATTTTCATGAACGAGCTTCCCCCGCCCTTCCCCCGCCTCTCCCAGCTGCTGCGCGCATCCGCGCACGTTCCCGTCTCAGTAGCTGTTTCAAAATGGCGGAGGTGGGTAGCGAGAGCTTTGGGTGCTCAAAGGATTGCAAAGCGATGCAGAGTTAGCAACATTTCTGCTTGAAAAGTAAGTGTCTTTGCTTGAATCATGTGTTACAGGCCCAGCCTTTACCTAGAGAGGGTGGTAGAGAGCTACGAGAGGGGCGGGTAGAAGAAGAGAGTGTGTGTGTGTTAGCTTGAGAGCCTGTAGCTGTGCAGTTCGTGAGTTGTGGTTGTCGTTGCCATCAATAGGAATAAAGTTCAGCAAGCTTTCATCTGCCTCCTTGTTTTGCCGCCAGCAGAGCAGAATCTATATGGGTTTGTTACCAGCCAAACGAGCTGAAATATAACAAAAAGGTAACATGTGATAGCGCAAATGCCATGATATTGTCTACAACAGGCTAAAACCGTTTTCCGGCCTACAGCTGACGTGATGCTAATGGTAGCAGCTAACTCATTCAACCTCAGTATTGTTTCTATACGTACATTTAGTTATCCTAACTTATTGTATTGTGGATCAGCATGCAGATATGATGAAAGTACTGTAACTGCGCTGTCTGTGTAAGAGAGGCATGATCACAACAACTAGCAATTAGCATATTGTCTGCAGATCATTTGGTGTTCAAAATCGAAAAGTCTGTTAGTTCTACTACACAATAAATGTTGTTGATGCATACATGTCAACCTCTTTGGACGTTTACCTGTATAAAGGGCCTCAAAAATCATTAATTTTTGGAATAAAATCTGTAAAACTTGCGGTGGGGTGGACGAGTTTGTCTGCTGCGGACATGAGCAGGATGAAAGGAGAGCGTAAAAAGTTCAAATTTTACTTCTAGCAGCAGAACAGGATGGAAGATGGCTGTTTGATGCTATTTTTTAAATCATCCTACATGCTTTGATATGTTAGATACATTTGTCATTGTGTGATAAATGTGTTGAAAAGAATATGTGATTATTGTTTGAACTACATTATATGTTTTTATGCAGAGATGATGACTTTGGGGAAGGTCTGAGAAGTAGTGAATTTGGGGAGACTCCCATTCAGGTTTTGGAAACAAGGTAAGTAAGGGGAAACTGTATTTATGTCAAGATTATTTTATGGTTTGCACTGCAACTAATATAACTGTGATCATAATATTATTACACAATTTTAAAATGTAGATGGTAAGGTTGTATGTCTAATATTGTTTATGAAATTTATTTCCACCAGATATTACGGTAGGCAGAAACAAAAACCAAAGTTTAATAGTTGTTTTTATATAATCCATCCATCCATCCATTTTCTTCCGCTTATCCGGGGTCGGGTCGCGGGGGTAGCAGCCTAAGTAGGGAGGCCCAGACTTCCCTCTCCCCAGCCACTTGGAGCAGCTCCTCTGGGGGAATCCCAAGGCGTTCCCAGGCCAGCCGAGAAACATAGTCCCTCCAGCGTGTCCTGGGTCTTCCTCTGGGTCTCCTCCCGGTGGGACATGCCCGGAACACCTCACCAGGGAGGCGTCCAGGAGGCATCCTAACCAGATGCCCGAGCCACCTCAACTGGCTCCTCTCGATGTGGAGAAGCAGCGGCTCTACTCTGAGTCACAACCCAAAGCTCATGACCATAGATGAGGGTGGGAACGTAGATCGATCGGTAAATTGAGAGCTTTGCCTTTTGACTCAGCTCTCTCTTCACCACGACAGACCGGTACAGCGCCCGCTTCACTGCGGATGCTGCACCTATTCGCCTATCGATCTCACGCTCCAGTTTTTATATAATGTATTTGTTCATTGTTATGGCTTTTCTGTGCTGCAATTTTGGTGGTCATAAAATTAGAATAATACAGACGCACAATATTGACAATAAATAACTTTGAAGCTTATTTTTTTATTATTTTATTTTTCTAACCGCGTCACAGAAAAAGTACAACTTTATAAATTTAAGAATTTTTAAAAAGATGACTTAATTAAAATTCTGTGTTCGTGTATAACATACATTTGCACTGAACGTACGTATTTTAGTGCGTGTTAAAAATATGATTTTGTCTATATTTTCGAGTTAGTCTCATTAACTTTTATTGGGAGAATTTATTGAACTGGTATCCAAGTACATGTTGTTTTCTGTCCTGATCAAAATTGAATATTGTTTTTTAATAAAATAATGTAATGTGTTGCCTCAGTAACAATGTTAGTTTGTTTTTTACGTTTATATTTTTTTGATGTCCTCAGCCATTTCAGACCTGCTTCACCAGCAACCATCCCTCTTTTACCTGGACAACCATCCCTCCTTTACCTGGACAACCTTCATGGTGCATCTGCCGTAGATGCAGAGAAATGCCGACCGTGGTAGAGAGGAAGTGCTGCAACCAACAGCCGCATCTGGGGCCAGGCACAGCTACCACTGAGTACAAACTCATCTCAGTGGGTTCCACCTGCGTGAGACCGAAGGTGATCAACCAGCACTGAGGACTGACCCATGGAGACCAGTTGAAGACCATCTCCAAGCGGGGTGTCCTCCAAAGATCTGTGGCAGGGTGTGGCCTTGGGGCAATTTCAATCCCAAAAATCCTCAATTAAAAGAAAATAACTTTTAAACGAGTTGATGAAGTTTATAAATGAACCTTAAAAAATGTATATATATATATAAATTGTATATATACAGTAGTTATAAAAATAGTTATTTATTTATATAGATACCTATATTTATAACTATATATATATATATATATATATATATAGTTATAAATATACTTGTTTATTTATATAAATAAACTATATATATATATATATATATATA
>JBBPBX010075763.1:0-17273 GCA_038048925.1 Garcialebias charrua | reverse complement strand
TAATGCTTAGAGTTCCGGCCGTACCATGAGTGAGATGGAAGTCTGTGATATAGACCTGCCTCTTGTGTGTTATTAAAGTTTGGGTGTTTCCTGTTGTGAAGCTCAGTGTGTCTTCATTGGGTTTAACTCACACAATGTTAAGACGGTACTCACAGAATATGGTGTAACACACGTGCTCTCCGTTCAAGAAATTCATTTTGCCTCATATAAAATCAGTGATGATGATGATATCGGAACTGGATTGTATTGGCCGATACCCAGAGGTAAGTATCGGGACCGGATTGGAAGTAAGAAAATGTGGATCGGTGCATCCCTACTGGAAACCTGTCCATGTGTCTCTGCGATGGACTGGAAACCTGTCCATTTACTTGTTTTATTACTTGTTTTATTGACATTTAATTCTGTTGCACTTTGTAGCACTTTGAGATTTTCATTAATGAAAAGTGCGTTATAAATTGAATTCATTATTATTATTATTATTATGTGTCCCTCCGATGGACTGGAAACCTGCCCATGTGTCCCTGCAATGGACTGAATTATACATCCATCTTTTATCTTTTACCCGCTTCTTCCATTTTGGGTCACGGGGGTCGCCGGTGCCCATGTCCAGCAATCACTGTAGCCGTTTTCGCATTGGCCAGCCCTCCCCAGTCCAGCTCGTCCCTGGGTGGCTCTGGGCCACCCGCGTTCATTACGCATTTGCCGCAGAGCCGCCTTGAAGTGGGTGGGCAGTTCTCTGGAAGTGGGTGGGGTGCTCTCTTCACGTGGGTGGAGTGTTTGTGTTTTAAGAGAGGAGACTCCGCTAAAAAAAAATTGTTAGCTGGATATATATATATTAGTGTTTCTGAGTTACATTTTTGTTAATAACTGATCACAAATCAGCTTAAGTCACAACGTAAATAACAATGAAGCGCGCACCCATTTCCGCCTTTCAGCGCGACTTGAATGCCATTAAAATATAACTAATATTTGCCCTCATGCACGAAAATGTTCGTATTTTTATCCTAAATTTCTCCTACTTTTGTTCGTACGAAGTGTTCGTACGAACATGCCACGTCAGATTCAACAAAGTCTTCTATCATGAGGAAACGTGTGTAAATGCAGTGCGTATATTTAATGAATCCCACCTGTCCTAAACAGCTGCGCGTGCACGCGTGAAGGTTATTTACATAATTCCCACCCCTCAAAACACCATATAAGGCCACAGCTTCCTGCTGTCAGACAGCAGGAAGTGTCCATTCATTCAAACTCATGAAGTAAAAGGAGGAACTTCACGCGTTCGGAGATCTGCTCTCAGTCGCGCTGTGGCTACCCCCCCACCCCCCCGCAGGTGTCGGATGGTCAAATATTTTTAATGTTAGTGTAAACAACTGTGTAGTTTCACTTATTCAGAAGAGCTGTGGCGCACCGCTCCCCCCACCCCCCGCAAGTGTCGGATGTGTTTTTCAACAGAAGCATTTTAAAATGTCTCGAAACTACAGTTAACATCATATTAATATTGTAGTGCATATGTTTTGTCTCCCGTGGGTCGTACAGTATCAGAAATCAAGAATAAATGGTTTGATCTGAAAATGGCTTCAAACAAACATCTCGCCGCAGCACGGACAGGAGGTGGTCAGGAGGTGGTCAAGGATTGACCACCTCCTGACATGTTGGCACGCGTCTTGCTGCGCAAGGAGGTGGTCAAGACGCGTGCCAACATGACAGGAGGTGGTCAGGAGATGGATGGACAATAAATGCCACGCTGCAAGATGCGTGCCAACATGTTTTGCAGCACAAATGATGCGCGCACCTCCTGCTCATCGCGCACCTCCTGGTCAGGGCGCAACCACATTCTGCAGGTTATATTTCGAATCAGATATAATAATCAATTGCTCCGATGGTGTTTGGCACAAGATCAGTCTTAATTCGTACTTGTTCTGCGGCGGTGTGGGGATTTTATGTACCTGGGTGTTAATATGAGGAGCGGCTTTGATGACCAAGGGGAGCGCACGACTCACTGAAGCCTGCGCGACACACCAAATTACACTTAAAATTATAATTATAATTAAAACAGAATAACCTATTGTCAAGAATAATTATGGTGCGTGATTTTTTTAAACCCAAAATATTTTCTAAATAACGAAATATGAAGTTATTCGTGCAGAAGATCCGTCTGGATGACAGCTGACTGACGCTCCTAAAATATACGACAGGTCCGGACCACTCGTAAATTTTGTTCGTATCTGAAAAAAATCCTAGGATACGAAAACATTGTTGGATGCCACAAATGATCCTAAATCACTCGTACGCACAGTATAAGAACAAATCTGTGCGTAAGAACGGTTCGTGCATGAGGGCCATTGTCTAACTGTTGCGCACAGCCAGGGTTTTAAAATATAACTAATAATCTCTAACTCCTTTGCGTAGCTAGAATATTAAGAGCGGTGATTCCTTCATAAGCAACGTGAACTCCCAAAAAAAACAATCCGCCGCCGTGGCTTAGAGGGTTAATCCTCTTGTATCTTGACCAGACGAAGCGGGTTCGCGTCCCACCTGGGACAAGGTTTTTTTTACGTTTGTCTTTTATTGGAGTAAATAAAAAGGAGTTTTGTTAAGCATTTTACCAAACAAACTCCTTTTTATTTACCAAACAAACTCCTTTTTATTTACTCCAATAAAAGACAAACGTAAAAAAAACCTTGTCCCAGGTGGGACGCGAACCCGCTTCGTCTGGTCAAGATACAAGAGGATTAACGCTCTAAGCCACGGCGGCGGATTGTTTTTTTTGGAGTTCACGTTGCTTATGAAGGAATCACCGCTCTTAACATTCTAGCTACGCAAAGGAGTTAGAGATTATTAGTTATATTTTAAAACCCTGGCTGCGCGCAACAGTTAGACAATATTAGTTATATTTTAATGACATTCAAGTCGCGCTGAAAGGCGGAAATGGGTGCGCGCTTCGTTGTTATTTACGTTGTAACATAAGCTGATTTGTGATCAGTTATTAACAAAAATTTAACTCAGAAAAACTAATTCAGCTAACAATTGTTTTAGGGGTTTCTGTAGTTAAATTTGAATGAAATTCAACCCTCGCGCTGAGGTTGTTTGAATGAGTCCCGCCCCTGCTGCAAACAACGAATCAAATGTGAGCAGTACATGACGTCAAACTGGGTCCGTGGGGCTGGGCCCGATAGAACCACGGTGGAGATGGTTCCAGAACAACGGTGGATCCCGGGCGGAAAAGGTAAATGCGAACACGCCGAACCCGGGTTAGAAGCTGGGAGAGCCGGGGAGGGCTGGCCAATGCGAAAACGGCTTGTGAGGGGCGGGGTACACCCTGGACAGGTCTCCAGTCCATCACAGGGACACACAGAGACAAACAACCATTCACTCTCTCACTCACACCTAGAGACAATTTAGAGTTACCAATCAGTCTAACATACATGTTTTTGGACTGTGGGAGAAAACCAGCGTATGCACAGAGAACATACAAACTCCTGGACTGAACTAACAACTATAAATTCCCATGAACTCAGTTGGACAGTGTCCAGTTAATAAAGTTCAGGGCAGCCATGTTGTTGCTGTACATTCAGTGGTTACTTCATGAGAAGTACGACCCAGCGGCAGTGTTTTGGAAGATATTTTACTAACACAAGGCAAGAAGGGCCTCTCCTTTGATGGGCGGCGGCACGCTGTTTGAACTGGAGCGGGGCTCCTTCCTGCGCATGCGCCGTGCTGCGGTCCGGGGAGGACCGAGGAGCGGAGTTAACGGGCTCCATGGAGCGAGATGTCTCTGAAGCAGAGTCCTCCGTGTCTTCTTGTCCACGATGATCTGTAGGAGGTCAGGAAGATGCGTGTGTGTGTCCACATGAGCACTTTGATGCGTGTGTGCGTCCACATGAGCAGTTTGCTGCTCGCCGTCAACTTCTTCCTGCCGCCGCTGCGAGCTCAGGGTGAGTGTCCGATTATGGATGCCTCAGTGCGATGTGGGCTTTCCATGCGTTTCCTATGGCTGATGCGACGCCGCGACGAGCTGCTGGGAAGCAGCCCAGCTGGTTCTGTTGGGTTCTGGACGTGTTGTCGTGTTGTGTCTGTGACAGCTGGTTCTGGACGTGTTGTTGTGTCTGTGACAGCTGGCATGGCCGCTTCTTGTGTTCAGAAATACAAATGAAAAACTTTTGCTTCTCGGCGCACGTAACGCGCAGAGTTTTCATAAAGTTTAAATTATCTTCACAGTCTTTGAATATATTTGAGCAGAACTTTTTTTTTTTAAATAAATAAAGTTTTAATCAGGTAAATGCATGGCTGTCGCCGGCTCAATGTGTATATTTCCTGTAATTAAAGATAAAGTAACTTTATTTTGTGATTCATGGACAGTGATGACGTGTTTCCGTCCATGTTCTGGTTCTGTTGGACTTCACATCCTGTCAGGTCTGTTCTGCTGTGAGGTCCACGTTGTTGTGAGGGTCCTGTTGTCCCCTGGGACACAGCTGGACAGGGAGGACACACAGGACGGGCTGGGGGACTGTTAAAGACAAAGAGACCAAATAATCAACAATTATTTTATATAAACTCCTTTTAGGCTGCTGCCAAACACTAAAGCGGGTAATCATGTTTTTGCATTTGTCTGTTAGCTAAATATTTCAGGAAGGTGTGGACAGATTTGAATTGAACTCTTAAAGTATTCATCGTGTCTTATTCTGATTAATTTAAGGTGACAATCCAAGATGGCTGCCACAACAAACAAACACAGACATGGCTCCTGATCCAGATGGAGCTGAAGTCTGGGGTGGTAGTAGCTGAGACTGACCCCCAGCACATACACAGAAAGACCTGAGTCTACCCTGACTGTCTCATGGACACTTGCATGGGTTTTAATGAACCTTGGGCGATGTGCATCTGGAGTCAGCTCAGTTCAACATGGCCGCCACAGCTAATCAGTGTTGGCTAACACAATAATGGCTCAGTCACTTTTACAACCAATCTGCTCCAGTGTGAGGTGGTAGTACCTGAGAGTCATTCTCAACACACTGAGCTTTAAAACATGTGTCCCTCGTTTATTGTGGGGATTACGCTCTGGAGCGAACGCCGGACCTCCGGGGTGGCGTCTCTCGATCAGAAGGCCCCGCGGGCCAGCGGCGCCACTCAGATTCATGATCCGTTTCTCATCCGGTTCCCGGTCAGTTCCATGCAGCTCTCTGTATCCGCTGGACGCTGAAGTCACTGTGAATAAGAACCAAACTTTTTGGGCTCAGATCAAAACTTTACCTCCATTTCAGCAGAAGATAACAGCTGGAAGCACTGTTGGGGCTTCTGGGTGATGTAGTCCTTTTGAGTGGTGATAATGTAAGCTTATTGAGAGACAACTACAAAATGGCCTGTCCCAAAGTATTGAAATTTTTCATTAAGTTTTTAATGTGCTATCCTAGTCACGTGAATAATATTAAAGTCGACAATAGGGTGTCGTGAACAATCTTATTTTGAAAAACCACGAAACGGTGAGTCCACAAAAGTTGAACGGCGAAGTAGCGAGGGACTGCTGTACAGAATGAGATTATGCAGTTATTTACAGGTTCGACCCAAACAGTTCAACATGGTCATTTTTTTAGTTAGATAGTTTAGTTTAGATAGTTTTAGACTGTGGCAGACATTCCTTCAGGCCTTCTCGCAGCAGCAGTAAAAACCTTTTGGAGTCTGCAGAAAAAGAATCAGCTCTGAGGTGTTCATGGATTCACCAGGAGCTCTTAAAGCTGCGCAGTAAAGCACACACCCTGATGCACGCTCAGCAGTAAAGCAGACCGCTCTCAATTGGCTTTCACTTGGTAAGTGTTGGAGTCAACAGAGAGCTGTTGCCTGGGTGGGTCTCCTCATGAGACCTTCAGTTTGAGGCCTTATCTTACAGGCAGGCTCCAAACGTTCTGTTAGTGGGTCGGTCTTTGAAGTTTGCTGCACATGGGTGCAGGATGTGGATTTGCTCTGGCTAAACATTACTTTGTGCACCTCCCACCACCGCCACCACCACCCCACATCTGTCCGAGACATGAAAGGAGCACAACTCTTTAGATCCTCATTTGGGCAGCACATTGTCTCCAAAAGGCCTCTGACAATCATAACAGTCCCAGAAACTCCTAGCATGCTCTAGATGTGATAGATTAACGTCATGTGGACGAGCTGGACTACAGATTTACCTCCAGCAGACCACGGCATCCTGGTCCAGCATCACCCTCTCAGGCTCTGCGCACACAGGGGTGTTTTTGTGCTCGTGTCCACACAGAACCTGCTTTAGTCAAAGTCAACTTTATTGTCAAAACTGCAACATGTACAGGACATACACAGGGTTGAAATTGCATTTCTCTCTGTCCCTCGGTGCAACAGTAAACATTTAAACACTAAAACACTGAAACATTTAATAAACATAAGCATAAAATGAAATAATAAAAGTGTAATACTGTCCTGAGTTTTTGCATAGTAGTTTTTGCATAGTAGTAGTATGAAAGTATGAAAAGTTACACCAACACTAAAACACTAAACATTTAATAAACATAAGCATAAAATGAAATAATAAAAAGTGTAATACTGTCCTGAGTTTTTTGCATAGTAGTATAAAAGTGTAAAAAGTATATCTATA
Source organism: Garcialebias charrua (assembly GCA_038048925.1). Classification (NCBI taxonomy): domain Eukaryota; kingdom Metazoa; phylum Chordata; class Actinopteri; order Cyprinodontiformes; family Rivulidae; genus Garcialebias; species Garcialebias charrua. The sequence continues at coordinate 10,663 of JBBPBX010075763.1, read as the reverse complement.
AAATAAAATGAAAGTTCTGGCATTGACATTTGTAATAGAGTGACAAAGCAGCATATGAAGTTTATGTACACAGTATATGTATGAGGTAGTTGATATTGGTATAGAGGTAAAGTGGCATATGCAATAAGGCTAGTAAAAAAATAATAATATTAGGAACACCAAACTGTATTTTTGGAATGTGATCAAATGTAGAAACCCCATCCTTGTGTTTTCCAGTGGATAGGTCTGTCACAATAACAAATTTTGCTGGACGATTAGTTGTCTCAGAAATTATTGCGCTAAACGATAATATTGTTTGGAGACCGTTTCAAACCAATGTAATGATAATGACATAATAATGCAAGTGCAATCTCCCAACAATCAATAAACTTTAATTTCAAAAGAACACAACACTGGAACTGGAGAATAAAAACAACCAAAAACAAGAATAAAATGGACTCAGGCTTCGTCAACAAAAAATGCATTTGAATAAAAATAAATACAAAGTACTACAAAAAACAAAATGGAAATAACTACATTCATCCAAAACAGTATGGATTATGAAGTCTATAAACTAAACTGCCCTTCAAAACATAATAACCACTAGTTTTATATAGAGAAGACGAGCAAAACGGACACTTTTATAAACAAAAAGTGAAAACTAACAAAACCACACTCCATTTAAATAAGAGAAGATGCATCAACAGTCCATAAACAGATCTGTAGTTACTTTAGTCTGGCAGATTCTGAGCAAGAAATACCAACATGTTGAATTATTATTTATAGTTTTGAGTTATTATTCTCCCCAATAATTTGTGTTAGTATGTACAATTATTGCCGGTGTACAGTAAAAGACACCAGTCTCGAATATATATTACACCAGTCAATCTAAACAGGTCTAACTCTAATATACCAGACATATGTACAAAATGTTTAGAAGAAAAAGGGACCTTATTTCATTGTACCTGGAATGTAGGGAAATAATACTTTATAGTTTCATCAGAGATTACGATGCTTTATTTGCTCTCAAATAGATTGTTGTACTAAAACTTGGACTACATTTAGTACATCTGTAGGAGTAAAGGAAAAAGTACACACATGCTATGGGATGCTACAAGTTGAGTGGGTGTTTTTATTTAAAATGGCCGTCCTAATTACGGCCCTGCACCCATGTGGTCTTATAGTTTAGTGTGAAGAAGTTCCATGTCATCGTCTGTCCACCAACCTTGTCTTTTCCTTCATGTTGTGTTTATAGTTTGAACTATAGACTGAATAAAATATTCATCAGTCTATAGAACTTATGAACTTACACTACTATGTGTACTACTACTACTACTACACTACTATGGAAAACTACTATGAAAAAACAGGACAGTATTACACTCTATTTCATTTTATGATTATGTTTATTAAATGTTGGTGTTTTGGTGTTGGTGAAACTTTTTATACTTTTTTTACTACTATGAAAAACTACTATGCAAAAAAACTCAGGACAGTACTAAACTTTTATTATTTCATTTTATGCTTGTTTATTAATTGTTTAGTGTTTAAATGGTTACTGTTGCACCGAGGGACTGAGAGAGAAATGCAATTTCAATCCTGTGTATGTCCTGTACATATTGCAGTTCTGACAATAAAGTTGACTTTGACTTTGACTTTATGTGTAGTCTATGGTTCATACATATTTTTACACTCTATGGTTAATTTGTATAGATATTCAGGGGTTTACATATTATATTATTATAGTTTGTACATTTTAATAAGGTATTTGGCTTTTACATATCTGTCTATCAGACTAGATATATCTAGTCCATCAGCCCTCTCAGTAACATATTGAGTAGGATGCTGGAGTAATTTCCCAACGTAAACGTTGCACAGATGATCTGAATGTTCTGTGTAGTAAAAGTGTTGGTGACGGCAGACTGTTTAAACTCTGTCCGCTGATGAAAATGTCTGACCAGCATCACAGACATGAAAAGAGTTATAGAAGTCATAATCAGCAGCAGCTGTCAATCAGTTTTTAGAGGAGATGACATACATGTTCCAGAATGTAATAAAGAATCATTTCACAATTATTTTTATTTATTCTTTATCTTGCAGCAGTCCCCGCTGATTGCATCCAGCTCAAAAACTTCTCTTTGTTTTCTGTAACTACAGATAAGGTCATAAAATCTGATCCACATCAAAAGCATCATGTTGTGAATATATGAATAAGGAGGCTTTAACTAGGGATGGGGCCAATCTTATCTGGTATTGATATCGGCCTCCAATACCAGCATAATTTACGTATCAGATTTTTCCGATCCAACCTGCAGATATTTCCGATCCATGATGCACGCTGGCTTCAAGCTATGGAATGGATTTCTTAAACAGAGTCATGTCTCATGAACCCAGAGTAATAAGATCCGACTCACATTCAGGAAATCCATTTCATAGTTTGCAGCCAGCTACAGCATGAGGACTGAGTGAGCAGCACTGTAGCTAGCAGCTAGCCAACTTTTCATCATAACATGTCCGCTGTGTGGAAGTATTTTACACTAAACACCACAAGACAGCAACTTGCAATGTCTGCAGAGCCATAGCACCACATTAAACAGCGGTCAAGTTACAAAGTAGTTTTACGTTTTACATTCGAGCTCCGGGGCTTCAGCGGGACGCTACTCTCGCTGAACTGAAACACAGACACCCCGGCCAGCCACGTCCAGTCTGATCCACTCTCTCTGCCCGTCTCGATGGAGGGACAGGCTGAGAGCGGCTGACCGAAATCAGGCCGCCCGCCCCGGACTGAACAAGAAAAACACACAGCTGAAACACGGAGCTCAACTGTTTACCGAGAAGTTGCTAAACTTCATTATAATTAATGACCAACATCTATCAGTTGTAGAAAATGGAGAATTTCACAGCTTGATACTTGCAGCCAAGATATAGTTTAACCTCCAGGAGATATTTATCAGTACAACTGTAGACAATCATAAAAAAACACATGAATTGAAAATCACAAGAAAATTGTATATAAAAAACAAAACATAAACAGCTACCGGTACATTATAAAGCGATGTAAAATACTAAAAACAGGAACATGTCTGTGTTGGTTTATGCCATGAACTTAGCAGACGTAAAGCCATTTAATATTTAATTCATTTATTCATTCATTTAAAAAAGACAAAATAAAACAAATTCATCAAAAAGAAAACATTGAATGAAAAGAGTGCAGAAAGAAAAAAAAATCTTATATCACCCAATTATTTAAAAGAATATATAAAACAATCACTTAAATTAACCACTTTAATATCCACTTTAAAGGTAGGAATAAATAAAAAAAACAAATTTTGTGTTAGCAGAATTAAATTGTAACTTTGAAACTTATCCACCATTAATAAAACTTCCCTCAAGTTGCCTTTTTGGACATTCATGCATATATAATAATAATAATAATAATAATAATAATAATAATAATCATTTTATTTAAAAGCGCCTTTCAGGACACCCAAGGACACTTAACAAACCAATACAGTGTAATACAGAGCAAACATTATCAGCGACAAATTGAAATATAAAATACATAAAGGATATAAAATGGAAGATAATAAAAATACATTTAGTAAAGTTAGTGATAAGCTAGTCTAAAGAGATGGGTTTTCAGGGCAGTCTTGAACAGAGAAAGGGAGGTGGTGTTTCGAAGGTCTGGCGGTAGGGCGTTCCAGAGGTGAGGGGCAGAGCAGGTGAAGGCCCTGCTCCCCATGGTGGAGAGGCGGGCAGAGGGTACATGGAGATGTAGCGAAGAGGAGGATCTGAGAGAGCGTGATGGGATGGGGATTTGGAGGAGGTCAGATAGATAAGGAGGGGCAAGGTTGTGGATAGCTTTGAACGTGAGGAGTAGAATTTTGAAGATGATGCGTGATTTAACCGGGAGCCAGTGGAGCTGCTGCAGGACAGGAGTGATGTGGTTATAGTAGGAGGTTTGAGTGATGACACGGGCAGCTGAGTTCTGGACCATCTGTAACTTGTGGAGAGATTTGTTGGGGAGGCCGTAGAGAAGGGAGTTGCAGTAGTCAATACGGGAAGTCACAAGGCTGTGCACCAGGATGGCTGTGGAGCGGGGTGTGAGAGAAGGACGGAGACGGTTAATATTACGGAGGTGGAAATAGGCAGACCGAGTAATATTGTTGATGTGTGAAGTGAAGGAGAGAGTGGTGTCGAGGATGACACCGAGACTCTTGACCTGAGGGGAGGGGGATAGCAGAGAGTTGTTAAGGGGGACGAGAAGATGTTCTGATTTTGAAATAGAGTTTTTGGTACCAACAAGAATGATTTCTGTTTTGTTGCTGTTTAGTTGAAGGAAATTGTTAGAAAACCAGTGATTTAGCTCATTGAGACAGTCGGTGAGGATGGAGGGTGGGTGGGTGGAGTTAGGTTTTGATGACAAGTAGAGCTGCGTGTCATCAGCATAGCAGTGGAAATGGACGCCGTATTTGCGGAAGATGTGACCTAGAGGAAGGAGGTAAATGATGAAGAGGAGGGGTCCGAGGACAGAGCCTTGGGGGACACCCGTGGAGACAGGGGAAGACTGGGAACAGAAAGAGAGGAGGATAGAATGACAGATGGTGTCAAAGGCAGAGCTTAGATCCAGAAGAATGAGGATGGACAGAAGACCAGAGTCAGCAGCAAGAAGGAGGTCGTTAGTAATTTTACTAGGGCTGTTTCGGTGCTATGGTGTGGCGAAATCCAGATTGAAACTCTTCATAAATGTTGTTGTTGGACAGGTGAGAGTGAAGTTGACTAGCAACTGTTTTTTCAAGGATCTTGGAGATGAAGGGCAGGTTTGAGATCGGACGAAGATAATTGAAGTTGGTGAAGACAAGACCTTGTTTCTTGATGATGGGGGTTATGGCAGCAGATTTGAAGGCTGTGGGAACAGTGCCAGAGGTTAGGGAGGAGTGGATGATATTAGGGGTGGGCGATATTGCCAAAAAATGATATCACAATATATTTTTTGAAACACCCCAATAACGATATCACAGACGATATTTCACATTTTCTCCTTTTATTGAATCAACCAAACAAATGTGTAATTTCAAAATGACTTTTCATAAACAGTCACCAGAATACAAAAAAATATACTGTATTCATATTTAACAAGCAAAATAAATAAATATATATAAAAAATTGGCTGACAGTTTGAATCAGCTACCAAGTGCAAAAAGACTACCTTAACATAAATTTTTTTGTAAACTTCAAGTATGTTAACAATTCTTGATCTGTTTGTAGAACAATATCTTTGAAGAAATAGTTTTATCCACATCTTTTAAACAGGAAGAATGTGCAGTTAAGAGAGATAGTAAAACAAAAAGCACATTTTCTTTAGAATTAAGAAGAACTGTTTCAGTTATTAGCATTACTTCCATTGGTGTTTTCTCCCTTACCCGAAACAACGTGCTTGCATGACTTGCAGAATATGGTCGTCTGATTCACATCTTCTTTTTTATAACCGAAGTAATTCCAAACAACAGAAGTTGCTCCTTTTTTAGGAATTAAATCGGGAGGTAGTTCCGTGACACTCTTGTGGTCTTCCATGCTTGCTCGCGCCCGCAATGCTTCACATGGCTCAGTGCTGCACAGGTTAGACGCAGTCAAATGACGTCATCATAGGATTCACTCTCCACTCGGCATCACTCTCCAGACCACTGCACATATTCAGTAGCTGAAAATGAGGCTTTGCTTTTCGGTCAAACTGGTGGCGTAGTGGTAATGGCAGTCGTCTCCCGATCGGAAAGTTGGCGGTTCGACTCCCGGGACCCGCACCATGTGTCGTTGTGTCCTTGGGCAAGACACTTAACCCTGAGTTGCTCCCGGTAGGACTGGAAAGCACCTTGCATGGTAGTCTGCTACCACCGGTTTATGAATGTGTGTAGCATTCAATATATGTGTAGCACTTTGAGATTTTCACTAATGAAAAGTGCGTTATAAATTGAATTAATTATTATTATTATTATTATGTCACCTGGTCTTATACGGAAGCGTATATCATTCAACCATGAATATTTTTTTTTTGGAGCTTATGTAGTAATCACGTGATATTATGTAGTAAAAACGTGATAATTATGTAGTAAAAACGTGATACTATGTAGTAAAAACGTGATACTATGTAGTAAAAACGTGATACTATGTAGTAAAAACGTGATACTATGTAGTAAAAACGTGATAATTATGTAGTAAAAACGTGATACTATGTAATAAAAATGTGATACTATGTAGTAAAAACGTGATACGTATGTATAGATGTAGTATTCGCGTAGCCAGTATTTTAGGAGGGGCGGTTCCTTTAAATATATAGTAGACCGGCAACATGCCTCATAGCACAATGGACAACGCATCTGCTCTCCACTCCAATGACCCAGGTTCGAATCCGACCTGGTTGAACTTATTTTAATTTTTTTTTTATTGGATAAATAAAATAAAAAAGGAATTTGTGTTAACCACAGGCAACACGGAACTTGTGTTGTGCGGGAGTTGTAGGCGGGACCACAACTCCCGCACAACACAAGTTCTGTGTTAAGAGAGGTGGAAAGAGTATGTATAAATGTAGCGTTCGTGCAACCAGTATTTTAGGAGGGGCGGTTGGAGCCAAGATGGTGTAGTGGTTAGGGCGTTTGACTTGGGACCCGAAGGACGCGGGTTCGCGTCCCGGCCACTACACATCTTGGGGTGTCTATGAGTGCACACCTATTTCTCCAGCTCCCCGAGCGCCTTCTATGGCTGCTCACTGCACCGCCTGGTAGGTGGTTGGGTTAAATGCAGAGACGAATTTCGTCTGTGTATGGGAAACATACGCAGATGACAAGATTAGACAATTATTATTATTATTATTCCTTTAAATATATAGTAGTCCTGCTAAAAGCCACATGCCTCTGTGACGCAATGGAAAGCGTATCTGCTCTCCGCTCCAACGACCCAGGTTCGATTCCAACCTGGTTGAACTTATTTCACTTTTTTTTTTATTGGATAAATAAAATAAAAAAGGAATTTGTGTTAACCACAGGCATATTAAGTCTATGGTGTTAACCGGTTCGACACAAATTCCTTTTTTATTTATTTATCCAATAAAAAAATAAAATAAAATAAGTTCAACCAGGTCGGATTCGAACCTGGGTCATTGGAGTGGAGAGCAGACGCGTTGCCCATTGTGCTATGAGGCATGTGGCATTTTGCCGGTCTACTATATATTTAAAGGAACCGTCCCTCCTAAAATACTGGCTACGCGAATGCTACATCTATACATACGTATCACGTTTTTACTACATAGTATCACGTTTTTACTACATAGTATCACGTTTTTACTACATAATTATCATGTTTTTACTACATAGTATCACGTTTTTACTACATAGTATCACGTTTTTACTACATAATTATCACGTTTTTACTACATAGTATCACATTTTTACTACATAGTATCACGTTTTTACTACACAGTATCACATTTTTACTACATAATTATCACATTTTTACTACATAATATCACGTGATTACTACATAAGCTCCAAAAAAAAAATTTCATGGTTGAATGCAATACGCTTCCGTACTCTTAGGACATGGTGTTTTTCTCATTTTTATCATCTTCATTTTTTCCCCAAAATTATTATGTTCTTTACATTTTTTTATTACTCTGCCCATGAAAGAGTTGCTACTTTTTAAATAGTTCTTTTTTTTCTTGTCCTGACCTGGATATACAAGCGAGATGCAGCTGCATGACACACCTGCTAATGACTTCCTGTCTTCAGATAAACCAACGGCAGCCAGCCTCTTGTCAGTGGAGCATTTGATTCTGCAGCCTGCATGCATGTGAAACAGCTTTTTAGCACTACTTGTTTTACTTGTGAACTTTACAATTTAATATTTGCTCTTTACTGTACGTAGTCCCTCGTTTATTGCAGGGTTTAGCATTTTGGTGTATTTTAACGGGTTGTTAAACATCTACTTGTATGTTTTTTTTTTTTTTTCATTCAACCTTTATTTATACAGGCTAGCCTCGTTGAGTCACGGGGACTCATTTACAAGAGGGACCTGTCTCACTCACACCAAACAACCATCCACTCTCACACTCACACCTAGGGTCAATTTAGAGTCACCAATCAGCCTAACAAGCATGTTTTTTGGTCTGTGGGAGGAAACCGGAGTACCCGGAGGAAACCCACGCATGCACGGGGAGAACATGCAAACTCCACCCAGAAAGGCCCCGGACCGGGATTTGAACCGGCAACCTTCTCGCTGTTTACCGTACTTACATTTGTAAACACTCCGCTTCTGTCAAGCATTCCCCTCTCCCTTACTTGAACCGTCAAGTAAGCCGGGCTTGATAAGTATAGGGACTCTGTCCCTACTCCTCGTTGTCCAACTCCATATGTGAACCTCCAGGTGTCTGCCTGCGGCTGTGGGCTCCTGCCCATTGATGACTACCTGGTTCGCTTCGCACTTACCCCCACCACTTTTTTAGGGGTCGGAGATTTATTTAAATGTAGACACACAAATGCTACTTGAAGAGGCAGACTGTATGTAATATTAAGAAGTTGTAAGTGGCTGTTGTGTTTAAAATGAGTGTTTATGTTTATTTTCAGTTTACATAAACAATATAGTTTTATTCATTCAAGGCAATCATATTTGTTCATAACTTTGTTATTAGTAAGCCTAAGAGTTACCAGATCCAAGCAAACAGTTATCAGAATGCACCGAGTTCAGATATCCTATTCTGGCAGCATCTGGTTCAAATTAATCCCTGATTGGGCTAATATAAAAACCAAAAATTTAGTTTAAAAAAGGTTAAAAAAAATGTTTTACTCAGTCCATTACCTCACTCCTAGGAGTCAGGAAAAATAATTGCCAAGTCTCCTTACGAGTTCGTTCGTTGTGGCGACCCCTGAGGAAAGGAGCAGCAGGAAGAAGGAAAACATGTACTGTACAGTATACGGTACATTCACCTATGGTAAAAACGAGACAATGGAGTCCATGGTGCAATATGTTTTTTTGGACTATTTTTGATTTTAGCTCGTTTCACCCAAAAATTAGTTTAACCTACCCTGTTTGGTGTTGTTTTGTTCAGCACAGTCTCCCTCGTGTGGATTTCAAGTTATCTTTTACTTCCAACCTACTGTATCAACATAATAGACCTAAAATCACACCAAAAATAAATTAAAAACCCAGTAGGTAAATTACTTGGTTTTTTAAAAACAAATTGTTGTTTTTTTGGGTGAAAATCACAAACTGTCATGAGTGGGTTGTGAATTCTTAATAAGCCAGACACAGGAGTGCAAAAAACAAACAAACAAAAAAAAGTCTTTATTAATTTGGTTGCTGGTTGTTGGAGTTGGGGTCCAAGGTGGGAGTCCAGTCTTAAAAGACGGAGCGGTTAGTGACTTTGATGACGAGGAGATTCTGTGGTTACAGTAAAAGTCACTAACCTTCTCAGTTTGTACATGGCAGATACGGTTGTTACGCTGGTGCCAGTGACATCGCTCGCGAAGAGTGAGCTGCAGCAGCGGAGCAGACTTTGGAGCTGTTCAGCACATGAATACAGGTGCTGGTCGTAAAATTAGAATATCAAGTTGATTTATTTCAGTAATTCCATTCAAAAAGTGAAACTTGTATATTACAGTGTATCCATTCATTACACACAGACTGATATATTTTAAACATTTATTTATTTTAATGTTGATGATTATAACTGACAACTAATGAAACCCCCAAATTCAGTATCTCAGAAAATTACAATATTACTCAAGACCAATTAAAAAAGGATTTTTAGAAATGTTGGCCAACTGAAAAGTACGAACATGGAAAATATGAGCATGTGCAACACTCAGTACTGTACAGTATTTAGTTAGGGCTCCTTTTGTCTGGATTACTGCAGCAGTGCGACGTGGCATGGAGTCAATCAGTCTGTGGCACTGCTCAGGTGTTATGAGAGTCTAGGTTGCTCTGATAGTGGCCTTCAGCTCTTCTGAATGGTTGGGTCTGGTGTATCTCATCTTCTTCTTCACAATATTCCATAGATTTTCTATGAGGTTAATGTCAGGTGAGTTTGCTGTCCAATTAAGAACAGGGATACCATGGTCCATAAACCAGGTACTGGTAGTTTTGGCACTGTGTGCAGGTGTCAAGTCCTGTTGGAAAACGAAATCTGCATCTCCATAAAGTTGGCCAGCAGCATGAAGTGCTCTAAAACTTTCTAGTACCGTAGATGACTGCATTGACCTGGGACCTCAGAAAACACAGTGGACCAACACCAGCAGATGACATGGCCCCAAACCATCACTGACTGTGGAAACTTGACACTGGACCTCAAGCAACATGGATTATGTGTCTCTCTCCTCTTCCTCCAGACTCTGGGACTTTGATTTCCAAAGGAAATGCAAAATTTAGTTTAATCAGAGAACATAACTTTGGACCACTCAGCAGCAGTCCCAAACGAGATGATTCCGACGCTGTCTCTTGTTCAAGAGTGGTTTGATCTAAGGAATGTGACAGCTGAAACCCATGTCTTGCTTACGTTTGTGCGTGGTGGTTCTTGAAGCACTAACTTCAGCTGTAGTTCACTCTTTGTGAATCTCTCTCACATTTTGGAATGGGTTTTGTTTCACCATCCTCTCCAGGGTGTGGTTATCTTTATTGTTGTAAACTTTTTTCTACT
>JBBPBX010075761.1:0-17273 GCA_038048925.1 Garcialebias charrua | reverse complement strand
AAACAGTCTACTTACGAACAGAATAACCTAATGCAACAAATCAAAGAGATTGACGTAAAATATGCACACAATCAATGTCCGGAACTTTTGAAAAAGCGTATTGAACTTAAAACGAGGCTTGACCTACTAACAACACATTCAGCTGAACGTTTTCTCTTGCATGACAGATTCAAATTCTATGTACATGGCGACAAACCTGATAAACTATTAGCAACCATGCTTAAGGGCTCTAGGGCAAGGCAAACTATTCCTAAACTTCGAAAACAAGACGGCAATACAATCACAGATCATGAAAAAATTAATGATGCATTCAGAGACTTCTACTCGGAGTTATACAGCTCACAATTACAAACCAATCCTAAAAAGATTGATGATTTCTTAGCTAAACTTCACATCCCTGTCATCTCACCTGAACTCAAAAACAGGTTAGATGAACCCATCTCCCAGTCAGAAGTCTCACTAGCAATAGCTTCAATGCTAACACACGACTGCACACCATCGTACAGCTCCAACCACTTCATCAAGTTTGCGGACGACACAACAGTGGTAGGTCTCATCAGCAACAACGATGAGACGGACTACAGGAACGAGGTGAGCCGCTTGGCCTTGTGGTGCGGACACAACAATCTCACTCTCAACGTGGAGAAGACAAAGGAGATTGTCGTGGACTTCAGGAAGAGGGATGCACAACATGCCCCTCTGACCATCAACAGCACCGCAGTGGAGAGAGTGGACAGCACCAAGTTCCTGGGAGTGCACGTCTCAAAGGACCTGTCCTGGAGCAGGAACACTGCAGCACTGGCGAAGAAGGCTCACCAGCGCCTCTACTTTCTCCGCAAGCTGAAAAGGGCTGGAGCTTCAACCTCCATCATGTGCACCTTCTACAGAGGTGCCATAGAAAGTGTCCTGACCAGCTGCATCACTGTGTGGTTTGGTGCATGCACTGCATCCTGCCGCAAGAGCCTCCAGCGCATCGTGAAAGCAGCTGAGAAGATCGTCGGCACCTCCTTGCCCTCACTGCAGGACTTACACAGCAAACGCCTCACTCGGAAAGCCCACCATGGCAGGTGATCCCACACACCCACTACACAGCCGCTTTAGACTGCTGCCATCAGGGAGGAGACTGAGGAGTCTCCAGGCTCGTACCAGCAGACTGAGAGACAGCTCTGTTCATCAGGCAGTCAGGATGCTAAACACTCTGCCTGCTCTGCCCCCCCTCCCATTTGAACTGCCTTAACACTAAAACTTTCTCACACATTACCACACAACACAAAGATTTTAACACTGGACTCTGTGTCATCAAACGGTTTATTCACTAAGCTCTCGGTCATGTGCTCATACAGTTTGCACTACTTCTCATACTTGCACTAATGTTTGTATTACATCACTGCCTATAGTCATAATACTGTTTACATTCTCTGTTTACATTTATTAATACTGTTTACTTTTATTACTACTGCTTACATTTAATTACTACTGTTTACATTTACACTACTCTAATATCTACACCACTGCTGATACATATACAGTGTGCTCTGAACGGTCTTATTTAGGGATGCCCAATGTGCCTTACTGCATATGCCACTTTTTGCCTCTATAACAACATCAACTACTACCTCATACATATACTGTGTACATTAACTCATACGCTGCTTTGCCACTTTGCAAATGTCAATGCTAGAAACCTTTAGTTTATTTTAGTTATACTTTTTATACTCTTTTTTTATACTAGTATGCAAAAACTCAGGACAGTATTATGTTCATTAAATGTTTAATGTTTTAGTTTTAGAGTTGGTGTAAATTTTCATACTCTTATACCACTATGCAAAAAACTCAGGACAGTGTTAGTTTTACTATTTTATGCTTATGTCTATTATTATATGTTTCAGTGTTTCAATGTTTAGATGTTTACTGTTGCACCGAGGGACTGAGAGAAACGCAATTTCGGTCCTGTGTATGTCCTGTACAGTACATATTGCAGATCTGACAATAAAGTTGACTTTGACTTTGACTTTGAATGCAGTCTGGCAAAACTCCAGGTCCAGATGGTTTTCCCTCTGAATTTAAAAAAAAAATTTCAGTCTTACTATCTGCACAGCTTAGTTCCACCCTTACTGAATGCTTTGAACAAGGATCCCTCCCTCAGTCATTTTATGAAGCCTGTATCACACTACTTGTAAAAAAAGGAAAAGATCCAATGGAATGCACCTCATACAGACCTATCTCTCTCTTGAATACAGATGTTAAAATTTTAGCTAAGATTCTTGCCCGTAGGCTCGAAACCGTCTTACCATCTGTTATTTCAAAAGACCAAACAGGTTTCATTAAAGACCGACATTCATATTTTAATATACGTAGGTTGCTTAACATAGTTTATTCAAGTCCCACAGTCTCGGATGAGTGTGTTGTTTCTCTTGACGCTGAAAAGGCCTTTGATCGGGTTGAATTTGACTATCTTTTTGCAGCTCTTAGTAAATTTGGTTTTGGAGGAAAATTCATTCATTGGATTAAATTATTGTACCATCAGCCATCTGCTACAGTACGTACTAATTCTCAAACCTCGAAACCATTTAAATTACAAAGAGGCACCCACCAAGGCTGTCCTCTTAGCCCCTTGCTTTTTGATCTAGCCATAGAGCCCCTCGCTATTGCACTACGAACCAGTAAGGAGATATCCGGCATCTGGAGAAATGACATGGAACATAAGGTGTCGCTTTACGCTGATGACCTTTTACTTTTTATTTCCAAGCCATCAACTTCACTGCCTTTTGCCCTCAACTTGTTTACCCAATTCGGCCAGATCTCCGGGTATAAATTGAACCTTACCAAAAGTGAGCTTTTCCCTTTAAGTAATAAAGTAAATATCTCAGACTTTACTAATTTGCCGTTCAGAATTGAAAGACAAAAAATTACATATCTGGGTGTCACAGTGACAAAAAAACATAAAAACTTGTTCAAAGAAAATCTGACTCCACTGTTGAACCAAGTGAAAAGATCCCTCACAAAATGGACGCCACTTTCCATGTCCTTGGTAGGACGTATAAACTCAATTAAAATGACTATACTACCCAAATTTTTATATGTTTTTCAGGCACTACCTATTTTTATTCCTAATATATTTTTCAACGAGCTGGATTCAATTTTTTCATCCTACATATGGAGGAATAAACGTCCAAGGCTTACAGGGTACAGTATATGCAGAAATTCTAGAGTTGAATTTAATACCTTATACTTTTTTAATACCATCAAAATATTTTTTAATACCATCACGGCACCGAGCTGTAACCGTAGCGGCAACCTGTTGTACTTCAGTTTAGAGCAACTAATTGTAAAGTGATAGATTACTGTCATTTTCTTCCTAAACTTTGGTAGTAAATGTAGTTTTATAACAATTACTGGATACATCAATTTGCTTCTTGCCTCAATAAAAGCACTGACCTACTTGTTATTTAAATCTAACCCAAGAGAAAAAGTTTAATTGTTCCCACACATAACATATCTCTAATGGCAAACAAAAACTGTAAACTTGAAAACAGAACAGTTTAGTTAAAATAATTCAACACTGAACACATGCATAATTCAAAAAGAGAGGTAGAAAAATAATAACTACTGTATTTTTCATCCTTTAAGTTGCAGTTTTTTGCACAATTGTTGATTACTTGATTAATTGATAATTTACTTGCCTTGCAACTTATAGGACGAAGTGACATATTTATAGATTTGTTTCCCATATTTATAAACCATTTGACTGAAATATGACCGTTTCCATTCATTCTGACTGAAAAAAAAACAGCAGTTCATGATATCTAGTGTAGTAATAGTGTATGGCATGCTGTTGTATCATGTAATAGGAAAACGTGCCTATAATGACAAATTTAAAAAAGTTCAAGACAAAAACAACTGGACTTTATTTATTATACTATTTATTATACTATTATACTATACTTTATTGTTTTTTTATTGCATTTTTTAGAATTCACCATGTCCTGGATGACTGAGAATCTTCACTAGCTATTAATGACTCAATCGGCCTGCCATACTCTCCCCACCTCTCTGCTTGAACCTTCAACCCAGCAGCAAGCTGCACCACGGTGGCGAAATGCAGCTAATTTGACCATTAAAGTGCATTTATTAAGAAAATGACAGACAGAAAAACACCTCTGCTATAATTTCGAGCTAACAAATAATTGTTTAGGTAATTTTCTTGTTAAATGTCGGCGAAACGAGCCGCGCTCCTTTTTCCTGTTTGTCACCGCTGTGCTTTCACGGAGCACACAGGCAGCGACACTTTTTTTTTCTTTTAAATAAAGCCGATTTAACCATTAAAGTACATTTATTAAGAAAACGTTAGACTGAGACACCCCTTTTGCTATAATTTCGAGCTAACAAACAATTGTTTAGGTACATTTCTTGTTAAATGTCGGAGGATAAAGCCGTGATCCTTTCCTGTTTCTTTTTACAGACATGATACCAGCTGTAGGTGCGCGCGCACACTGACTGACGATATGACGTCTTTGTTTTAGCTAAGGTCCTACTTGGAACATAAAATTAGAAAAGATAAATAAATTCACAGACCTTTTTTTAGACGACAGAACAAGAAAAATATAGTTGTGTAGGTTTTAAAAAAATTAATACCTCGTCAGATGACGTTTATTACTTTTTAATACTTTTTAATGGCCTTAATTTGTGTTAATTTCATTTACTACCTTTTAATACCTTTTACAACCCCGCGGATACCCTGGCTTAATAAGATGAATCTTCAAAAACCTAAAGAGGAGGGGGGTTTTGGTCTTCCTAACTTTCGATTTTATTATTGGGCTGCTAACCTCAGATGCTTAGTGCACTGGTATTTTTACCATAACCTGAGTAATTCCCCTGATTGGGTGACTATGGAATTACACAACAACAATAATATATCTCTACCAGCTATGCTTTGTGCTCCACTTTCACTCTCCTCACCCAACTCCATTTTGAATCCTGTAGTGAAACATTCACTAAAAATATGGGGCCAGTTTAGAAAACATTTTAAACTTAAGGATTTTTCCCCTCTAAGCCCCATTGCACTTAACCATTTGTTTAAACCTTCTCTTCAGGATGGGGTGTTTCTGGGATGGCACAGGAGCGGTCTTACTCATTTTAAGGACCTTTTCATTGAGAAGAAATTGGCATCATTTGAACAACTTAGCAATAAGTATGGTCTACCACAATCCCATTTTTTCAGATATTTACAAACCAGACATTTTATTCAATCACATTTTTCAGGCTCAGTTTCTCTACCAGAGCCTACACTGTTGGAAACCATCTTACAATTGAACCCGACCCGTAAAGGGCTTATTTCACGGCTTTACAATCTAATGTTGAACATGATGGAGACCTCCTCACCCAAACTTAAAGCTGTATGGGAGGAGGACCTGGGCATGACCATTCCAGATGAAACATGGGCTTCTATACTTAAACTTGTTAACACAACATCTCTATGTGCACGCCATTGTCTTATTCAGTTTAAAGTGGTACACAGAGCCCACTTCTCCAAAAGCAAACTGTCTCGTATTTATCCAGAAATCACCCCATACTGTGACAAATGCAAAACTGCTGAGGCCACACTGGTTCATATGTACTGGTCCTGTCCCAGCCTTGGTCAGTTTTGGACGGATGTTTTTAAAACCCTGTCCACAATCTTCAGAGTAGAAGTAACACCTAGCCCTCTCCTTGCTCTGTTTGGTATCAGTGGTGAAGAGTTACCTCTATCAGCCTCCAAAAGACAAGCACTGGCTTTTTGTTCCTTGTTAGCAAGGCGTGCAATTCTAATAAGATGGAAGGGTGCTGCCCTTCCAACTCATAAACAGTGGTTATATGACCTTTTGTCATGCTTGAAACTAGAAAAAATAAGGTGTTCTCTTCAGCACTCTACTGAGAAATTTAATAAAATATGGGGGCCTTTTCTTGATACATTCCAAAATATACAATAATATTTCAGGTGAATTCTCTGTTTTATTTTTTTGTGCTCTCTGTTTTTGTCAGGTTTAAAGATGTAGTGTGTGGACATAGGGCAGTGACCTGGATAGGAGTGAATGGGATTAATTTTTAAAGAATTTTTGTTTGTGTTTATGTATGTTGTTTAAACAGACCATACGTATAACATTTTTGTACCCACGCTTTCTTATTTGTATGTATAAAAGGAAAAAACTTTAATAAAAAAACAGTGATTAAAAAAAAATAAAGCAGTGAAACGCGTCATTTAAATCAGAGGTTCCCAAACTTTTCCATGCCTTGGTCCCGCAAACCGCATTAGCTTCTGGCCGAAGCCCCCCTCACAAATCCACAAACAATGCCACAAAGAAACATCAACTTGTAGAACTGTACAACACGGTACAGAACACTGTATTATATTCCCACTCAAGTGGCGCTGAAGTTTCCAAGGTTTTAAACACTTGTTTGCGAGGGTCTCCAGACAGAGGACGCATTTCGGGCAATCATGACCATTTTTCTGTACGACTGTAAAGCCAGACTTAATGTTTGCTTCCTCAAACCTTTGAATTTTAGCTGAGTTCTTTGTTCTTTGTTTTGCAGCAGTTTCCACCACAGCAGAGCCGCTGGTTGGTTCCTCCGGACTTTTTAGAAACTCCTTCATTTCGTCCTTGCTACGCTTGAAGAGTAAAGCAGCTTGATACATTTGACTGGTAGCCAATCAGCAACATGAGCTTGGTGAAAAATAGTTCAGTATATTATTATAAAATAGATTTTTAAATAATTATTGAAAAATAGATTTGATTTTATTACAGTAATTTAAAAAAATTAATTAAAAAAGTATTTGTTTAATTTTAGCTTTTTTTATCTTCTCTCCAGCTTTCGGAGGCCCTAATGGCACCCCCTGGTGGCCCCCCCAGGGGGCCGTGGCCCCCACTTTGAAAAACCCTGACTTAAATCACCCTAAATGTGGCCCTGTCCATAAAAAACATTTATTTTCTGGACTATCACATCTTCAGCAGAATGTAATCAGCGCCTCACGCAACCTCAGCTCACGCAGGATTAATCCAACTCTCTCCCCCGCTGTCCAGATGTGTACGAGTTCACACGGTGGCCGGGGATTAACTAAAAATAAAATAAAATAAAAAAGAGAAACAGGCATTTCAGATCCTGTTCAGCCGGGCGGAGACATGACAGACGTGGTGTGTGAACCACCGCAGCGAGGAGGTCGCCGCTGACTTCTAGCTCCTCTTTGCTGCTTCGATGTCGGCGCTACAGAAACACAAACTGCCTAAACGACGGGAAATTACAAACGTGAAAAAACAAAATCACTGTGGTTTTAAAGGTCGACTCGACCGAGCTTCACTGGAAGCTGCTCTTGACTTTGGTTTGTGTCCAGCTGATCTTTATCGCCTGCTAAGCGACTGATTTTAATGAAGTATTCACTTTTTGAGCTTCTAAAACTAATCGACGTTTGAGTCAACCACGTTCAAGATGGCTGCCGCCGCTGAGAAGCCTCGACACGAATGCGTCAATTGATTTTAAACCTTCATTATTGAATTGCTGTCGAATGTCATGAAACGTTTAAACACTTCTTGAGTCGTGTTAAATCTGACGTCTGACGAGACGCCACGCTGGACGTTCAGCGTTTAGATCCAACCCAAACATTATCCGACCCATTAGAGGTCGTGAACTCGTTAGCAGCATTTCTCCGGTAATACGTCCTGACACGCCGGCGTTCTAACAGTTCCTCGTTTCTGTGCGGTCATTGTTCCCGGCAGACGAGGCGCCGCTCGTTTGAGCAGATTGAGCAGATGGGAAGAGAGCAGAAACGAAGAGCGACTAATGGAACAAAGGTCTGATTCATCGTCTGCGCCCGTGGCGTTGGGAGTTGCCACCCAGCTGCCGAGCCGAGGCGCTCCAATCTGAACCGGCACCGGCTCGGAATAACTCGGGCAGGACGGTAGGAGTCAGCGGCCAGACCGAGCGCTCGACTCCAGGCGTTGGCGAACGGCCCTCTGATGAGGCAGGAGGTCACCGCAGCCAGCTCTGAGTCAGCCCCACTGAGAGGCCCGCGGCGAGGAGACACTGAAGCAGGAGACGAGTCAGACGCCGTGTGGATACAACTCGTCTGAACCAAACATCTGCTTTAAACGTGAGCTTTCTTGGACCAGGGGTGTCTAATTTTGGTCCTCCAGGGCCACCATCCCACGTGTTTGTATCCCTGCTCCAACGCACCTGAATTTTTTCATTCAACGTTCATTTCTACAGGTTAATCCCATTGAGCCGCAGGGACTCATTTACAAGAGAGACCTGAATTTTTAACAAAGAGTGATGACAACATTAGACGATCATAAAGGATGCGTACAAATTATTATTATTTTTAACAACAACAAGTGAAAACAAAAATGGTATTTAAAAGAAAATGTAACAAACAAAAAACAAACAGCTAGTTTATAAGTAGAGATGCACCGATCCACATTTCTTACTTCCAATCCGATACTTAAATCTGGGTATCGACCGATACCGATACTTTCTGATCCGATATGGTTCCAGTATATGAGGCTGTAATAATGAGTTTTTTTAACTGAGACTACTGTCTTAACATTGTGTGAGTTAAACCCAATGAAGACACTCTGGGCCACACAACAGAAAACACCTAAACTTTAACAGAACACAAGAGGCAGGTCTATGTCACAGACGTCCTCACTTATGGTGCAGCTGGAAAACTAAAATACCGCTAAGCATTATCCACATTATTCCTACGCCCCATGACGCTTTGCGCGAAATGTGCACACGACTTCCGGTTGACCGGAAACACCGTTTGTTTACATGCGAGTAATACAGTTGAAGACAGTCCAAACTTTGTTGTTTTAGTTCATTAAAAATGTGGGAACACCACTCGTTTTGTTAAAAGAGGAGGGACAAATAAAAAGAAATTACAGATGTTACCTGATCGCGCAGACATAATTTAAAAATACATAAATAGCGAACGCGTTTGCTCCGGCCTCTCGGCTAAGGTTTGTTAGCAGCTATCTCGGCTAAAAATACCGGTCGCGTCTGAGATCTATCGTTTTAAGACAGTAAATCTTCCAAAACTCTCATTAATAAACCCTCCCCGAATAAAAAGATGTTACCTGATCGCGCAGACATAATTTAAAAATACATAAATAGCGAACGCGTTTGCTCCGGCCTCTCGGCTAAGGTTTATTAGCAGCTATCTCGGCTAAAAATACCGGTCGCGTCTGAGATCTATCGTTTTAAGACAGTAAATCTTCCAAAACTCTCATTAATAAACCCTCCCCGAATAAAAAGATGTTACCTGATCGCGCAGACATAATTTAAAAATACATAAATAGCGAACGCGTTTGCTCCGGCCTCTCGGCTAAGGTTTATTAGCAGCTATCTCGGCTAAAAATACCGGTCGCGTCTGAGATCTATCGTTTTAAGACAGTAAATCTTCCAAAACTCTCATTAATAAACCCTCCCCGAATAAAAAGATGTTACCTGATCGCGCAGACATAATTTAAAAATACATAAATAGCGAACGCGTTTGCTCCGGCCTCTCGGCTAAGGTTTATTAGCAGCTATCTCGGCTAAAAATACCGGTCGCGCCTGACATATATCATTTTAAGACAGTAAATCATCCAAAACTCTCATTAATAAACCCTCCCTGAATAAAAAGAAATTACAGATGTTACCTGATCGCGCAGACACAGCCATAGAGAAGGATGCAGGAACACTCTTTCTTTGTTTTGGGTCCGTGTTGAAAACACTGTTGTTTTAGCCAAAGATTTANAGATGTTACCTGATCGCGCAGACATAATTTAAAAATACATAAATAGCGAACGCGTTTGCTCCGGCCTCTCGGCTAAGGTTTATTAGCAGCTATCTCGGCTAAAAATACCGGTCGCATCTGAGATCTATCGTTTTAAGACAGTAAATCTTCCAAAACTCTCATTAATATCCCTCCCCGAATAAAAAGAAATAACAGATGTGACCTGATCGCGCTGACATAATTTAAAAATACATAAATAGCGAACGCGTTTGCTCCGGCCTCTCGGCTAAGGTTTATTAGCAGCTATCTCGGCTAAAAATACCGGTCGCGTCTGAGATCTATCGTTTTAAGACAGTAAATCTTCCAAAACTCTCATTAATAAACCCTCCCCGAATAAAAAGATGTTACCTGATCGCGCAGACATAATTTAAAACTACATAAATAGCGAACGCGTTTGCTCCGGCCTCTCGGCTAAGGTTTATTAGCAGCTATCTCGGCTAAAAATACCGGTCGCGCCTGACATATATCATTTTAAGACAGTAAATCATCCAAAACTCTCATTAATAAACCCTCCCTGAATAAAAAGAAATTACAGATGTTACCTGATCGCGCAGACACAGCCATAGAGAAGGATGCAGGAACACTCTTTCTTTGTTTTGGGTCCGTGTTGAAAACACTGTTGTTTTAGCCAAAGATTTAGCTTGGTCCGGTTGTTGGTGCAGCCGCGAACAGCACAGCAGGTACCTGAACCCCGGTAGGACATTTCAGTAAACGTTCCGTTTAAACAAAAGCTGTGTTTGCTCCGATAAAATGAATGAAAATAACTTTCAAAAACACCCGCGATCCATACTCCGCCTATGGAATACAGGCACTTCCGGTGTCGGACAGGAAGTACAATGCACATTCGCTTCTACAGTGACACCCTCAAGAATATTGTGGATAGGAAAGACAACAAAATCCACTCCCGTAGTGGTTAAGGGGAGTGGACTGTGTTGTCTTTCCCATAATGCTTAGTGGTTTTTCAGTTGTCCTTCTCACTCATGGTGCAGCTGGAAAACTAAAATACCGCTAAGCATTATGGGAAAGACAACAAAATCCACTCCCGTAGTGGTTAAGGGGAGTGGACTGTGTTGTCTTTCCCATAATGCTTAGTGGTTTTTCAGTTGTCCTTCTCACTCATGGTGCAGCTGGAAAACTAAAATACCGCTAAGCATTATGGGAAAGACAACAAAATCCACTCCCGTAGTGGTTAAGGGGAGTGGACTGTGTTGTCTTTCCCATAATGCTTAGCGGTTTTTCAGTTTTCCAGCTGCACCATGAGTGAGAAGGACATCTGGGATATAGACCTGCCTCTTGTATGCTATTAAAGTTTGGGTGTTTCTTGTTGTGAGGCCCAGAGTGTCTTCATTGGGTTTAACTCACACAATGTTAAGATGGCAGTCACAGAATATGGTGGAACAAAAGTGCTCTTTGAAGCTGGATCAGAAATATCGGCAGGTTGGATCGGAAAATCCGATAAATTATGCTTGTATCGGATGCTGACACGATACTGGATCGGACCGGCCCCATCCCTAGTTATAAAACCAAGTAGAAAACTAAAAACAGGAACATGTCTACAATGTTTTTTTTACCATGAACTTATCAGATGTTTAAAGCTTCAGTATGTAGCTTTTTTTATGAACATATTTCTTCACTCTGTCACTACCTCCTGACAGACTGATGTTAGCCAGGTAATCTCTGAAAAAAATTTTAAAAAAATATTGTCCCCTTGCTTCTCCAGGTGGTAAATAAGCATTTCTAAAAAGAAAAGGTGACCCGCCATTTTCCAGCCAATAAAAACAGAGTTTGTAACCAGCCAATAAAAACAGAGCTTGAATTTGAATCAGCCAATAAAAACAGAGCTTGAATTTGAAATTCAACAGACCACAAGGGGGCAGAGCCACATATGGCTCTGAGGGGGAGGGATCAGAATGCTTTGCCTGTTGAAAATATTTCTAAGTGCTGCAGTTCTACAGAAACTGCATACTGAACCTTTAAAGACATACTGTATAGAGAGGTCAAGGTTGAGAGCTTCAGATCTTTTTGTAAGATATTCCATGAAGCAGGAGCGGAGTAGGAGAAGGCCCTTTTTCCAAGTTCAGTCCTCACTGATGGAACACTGCAGGTAATCATGTCCTGAGAGCGCACGCTGTAGCTGCACTCACACAGAGACATGTAGGAGGAGATGTATGAGGGCAGCAGACCAAGAAGTGATTTAAAGATGAAAATGTACCAGTGGAAGAGTCTGTGTGAGGTTAATGATGTCCAGTTAACCAGTGAATACAGGGTGCAGTGGTGGGTACGATAATCACAGCCAGTTATGAATCTTAGTGCACCATGATAGACAGCATCCAACATCTGCAGGGTGCTTGTAGGAGCGTTCATGTAGATAATGTCACCGTAATCAATGGAGGGAAGGAAAGTCACAGTTCCTAGCATTCAGAGTTTGACATGATCCGTTTCTGAAAAAGAAACCCAGTTTACACTGCAAAAACGTAAAATCTTACCAAGTCAAATTTTCTAATTTCAAGTCAAAACCTCTTATCACACTTAATATAAGTCAAAAACATATTTCTAAGTAAGACATAACAACTTGTTTTGAGACAATGCATCTTGAAAATCTTGATAAGGCAAAAAGTCTTGAAAATATCTTGTTTTGAGTCATTTCTTATTTGAAACAAGCTTTTTTGACATTTCATTAACATTTGCAGTTGTCGTGAGGTTTGTAAAATGTGAAAAATCTTGTTTCAAGATAACAAACTAACTTGAATTTAGACAAATCTGTTTCTTTGATCAGCATGCCCACTCAAAGTATTAATCATTCTATTTTTTATACAGGTTCTGTTTAACTTTGAACAGACTCCATTGTCCTAATACAATTTCTTTAAACCAATAGTTCATTAACATTTTCTACATTGTATTTTTTTCCAAGGCTGAATACTACATAAACATACCTACTGTGCAGTTTATATTAAATAGACAAATAATGCAGGTTCATTTCACATATTTATTTTAACATATAATTTAACATATAATTGAGTTTAATAAAATAAATGTGGTTAGGAGAGATTAAGCGGCCGTGGGGCGGCCGTGGCGTAGTGGTAATGGCAGTCGTCCCCAATCGGAAGGTTGGAGGTTCGAATCCTGGTTCCCCATGTGTCGTTGTGTCCCCGGGCAAGACACTTAACCCCGAGTTGCTCCCGGTAGGACTGGATGGCGCCTTGCATGGGTCTGCCGCTACCGGTGTATGAATGTGTGTATGAATGGGTGGATGGTTGGTATTGTAAAGAGCTTTGGGGCCCCTCATAGGGGGCTGGAAAACGCTACATAAATAAGCTCCATTTACTATAAACATATTTTTCTACGTTTGGGACAAGGGGAAAAAATATAGTAAAAAAGGGATCCTTCGCACTCCTTCCCACACCTTCCCACACCTTGGCACTCCTTCGCACTCCTTGGCACTGGCACTCCTTAGTTATTAGTTATTTAGTACACAAAGAATGGGATTAACAATAACATTTTTATGGGTACCAGCACACATTGGGATAAAAGGAAATGAGACAGCAGATATGGCAAAGAAGGCAACTCAAACTCAGATCAACTTCACAGTAAAAACAAGTAAATCAGAGGCAAAAAGTATCATTAAACAAAGACTGAAGAAAGAATGGCAGAAAAGATGGGATGAAGAAAGTAAAGGAAGATGGTTTTATGGGATCAAAATGACAGTAGGTGAAACACGAACTGGAAGAAGGAGCAGAAAAGAGGAAAGATTAATAACAAGACTAAGATTTGAACACACAGGACTTAATTATTCATTATTTCAAATAAAGAAACACAATACAGGCAAATGTGAGCACTGTGGACAAGATGAAACATTGCAACATGTTCTACAGGAATGTCAAAACTATGATCAAGACCGTGAATATATGAAGAGAGAATTTGAAGAGATAAAAGAAAAGTTTAACATAATAGCTGCACTACAACATAACTTAGAGAGTAAACATATCCAAATTATAATTAGATATTTTAAGAAAACAAAGTTGTTTAATAGAATTTGAAATACATATAGTTTAATCAGGCGTACACATAGAATTATCCCATGAAGAACCACACTCCATACCAGTGGTGGCGGTAATGCACACCTAAAGTGTTTTGCCAACCGCCATTAAACCCCATGAAGAAGAAGAAGAAGAAGAAGAACGGTGTGCGCATGCGTGAAGTAATTCGTAATCTTCTTTGCGCGGGCTCAGCAACAAGTACCCAACAAGAAGGAAGAAGAACAACAGTAAGTAAAGTTTTGTAAATCACATTAGTTAATAAACCCGTGACAAACTTTGAACGATTATTTTGGGGCGTACAGTCAACAGCAGAATTTACCAACGGCTTACTAGCTGTGCCGATATTTTCGAGCTGTACATTTCGAGCCGATTTTTTCGAGATAGCTAGCTCGGACTGCAAGCTACCGTCCGAGCTAGCTACACAGTAGCCGTGCGGAGCCAGTAACAGTCTCATTGATTAAAATGAGTGCGTATTTGCTGCGGAGGTCGGACAGGAGCGAACGCATGTAGGGGGCTAGCAGTGTTAGCGCGGGCTAGCTAGCTAGCTAACCCGCGCTAACACTGGACTGTTGTGATGGTATGCTAAATGAGGTGGTTGGAAAAAAAAGAGCTGGAGTTTAATGTTTTTGTCTGCTCTGTTAGGCCATGAAGAGTCCTAAACTCTTAGAGAGGTGCTCAAAAGGAGAGAGAGAGAGTATTTGTATAAAAAAGAATTTATTATGACAGGCATAATGATTAATCAGCGTACAGACATAAAATACATTTATATGCATACAGTGGCCTCTCTTCTGACTAAGATATGGTGTTCTGGTGTGCGTTATCTCTGTAGATGGATGTGCGAGCAGAGTCTTAAATCAGTAAAACTGTTTTCTAGATGTGAACTCTAAGTGTATTAGCCTTTAAGTACAAGCCCAAAACCAGAAAAGTTGGCACGTTGTGCAAATCGCAAATAAAAACAGAATACAATGACTTGCAAATCTTTTTCAACCCATATTCAACTGAATACAGTTGGGCAGCACGGTGGCACAACTGGTAGAGCTGCTGCCTCTCAGCGAGAAGGTTGCCGGTTCAAATCCCGGTCCGGGGCCTTTCTGGGTGGAGTTTGCATGTTCTCCCCGTGCATGCGTGGGTTTCCTCCGGGTACTCCGGTTTCCTCCCACAGACCAAAAAACATGCTTGTTAGGCTGATTGGTGACTCTAAATTGACCCTAGGTGTGAGTGTGAGAGTGGATGGTTGTTTGGTGTGAGTGAGACAGGTCCCTCTTGTAAATGAGTCCCCGTGACTCAACGAGGCTAGCCTGTATAAATAAAGGTTGAATGAATGAATGAATAGAATGCAAAGACAATATATTTAATGTTCGAACGGAGAAACTTTATTTTGTTTTGCAAATAACCATTAACTTAGAATTCAATGGCAGCAACACATTGCAAAAAAGTTGGCACAGGGACATATTTACCACTGTGTTACATCGCCTTTCCTTTTAACAACACTCAGTAAACGTTTGGGAACTGAGGAGACCAATTTTTGAAGCTTTTCAGGTGGAATTCTTCCCCATTCTTGCTTGATGTACAGCTTAAGTTGTTCAACAGTCCGGGGTCTCCGTTGTCGTATTTTACGTTTCATAATGCGCCACACATTTTCAATGGGGGACAGGTCTGGACTGCAGGCAGGCCAGGGGAGGACCCGCACTCTTTTGCTACGAAGCCACGCTGTTGTAACACGTGCAGAATGTGGCTTGGCATTGTCTTGCTGAAATAAGCTGGGGCGTCCATGAAAAAGACGTCGCTTGGATGGCAGCATATGTTGCTCCAAAACCTGTATGTACCTTTCAGCATTAATGGTGCCTTCACAGATGTGTAAGTTACCCATGCCTTGGGCACTAATGCACCCCCATACCATCACAGATGCTGGCTTTTGAACTTTGCGCCTATAACAGTCCTGATGGTTCTTTTCCTCTTTGGTCCGTAAGACACGACGTCCACAGTTTCCAAAGACAATTTGAAATGTGGACTCATCAGACCACAGAACACTTTTCCACTTTGCATCAGTCCATCTCAGATGAGCTCGGGCCCAGCAAAGCCGGCGGCGTTTCTGGATCTTGTTGATGAATGGCTTTTGCTTTGCATAGTAGAGCTTTAACTTGCACTTACAGATGTAGCGACGAACTGTAGTTACTGACAGTGGTTTTCTGAAGTATTCCTGAGCCCATGTGGTGATATCTTTTACACACTGATGTCGGTTTTTGATGCAGTACCGCCTGAGGGATCGAAGGTCACGGGCATTCAATGTTGGTTTTCGGCCTTGCCCCTTACGTGTAGTGATTTCTCCAGATTCTCTGAACCTTTTGATGATATTACGGACCGTAGATGGTGAAATTCCTAAATTCCTTGCAATAGCTCGTTGAGAAAAGTTGTTCTTGAACTGTTCGACAATTTGCCCACGCATTTGTTCACAGAGTGGTGACCCTCGCCCCATCCTTCTATGTGGATGACTGAGCATGTCAAGGAAGCTGCTTTTATACCCAATCATGGCACCCACCTGTTCCCAATTTGCATGTTCACCTGTGGGATATTCCAAATAAGTGTTTGATGAGCATTCCTCAAATTTCTCTGTCTTCTTTGTCACTTGTGCCAGCTTTTTTGAAACATGTTGCAGGCATCAAATTCCAAATGAGCTAATAATTGCAAAGAATAACAAAGTTTACCAGTTCGAACGTTAAGTATGTGGTCTTTGCAGTGTGTTCAATTGAATATAGGTTGAAAAAGATTTGCAAGTCATTGTATTCTGTTTTTATTTGCGATTTCCACAACGTGCCAACTTTTCTGGTTTTGGGCTTGTACGTGGCGTATAGGCGTACTCCATGTACGCTTAGGTATATTTCGCCCTTAAGACACAGAAAGAAATTTCTGAACGAATAGGCTGTTCCCAGAGTGCTGTATCAAGGCACATCAGTGGGAAGTCTGTGGGAAGGGAAAAGTGTGGCAGAAAACGCTGCACAACGAGAAGAGGTGACCGGACCCTGAGGAAGATTGTGGAGAAGGGCCGATTCCAGAGCCACCGTGCACAGGCGTGTGCAGGAAATGGGCTACAGGTGCCGCATTCCCCAGGTCAAGCCACTTTTGAACCAGAAACAGCGGCAGAAGCGCCTGACCTGGGCTACAGAGAAGCAGCACTGGACTGTTGCTCAGTGGTCCAAAGTACTTTTTTCGGATGAAAGCAAAGTTTGCATGTCATTCGGAAATCAAGGTGCCAGAGTCTGGAGGAAGACTGGGGAGAAGGAAATGCCAAAATGCCAGAAGTCCAGTGTCAAGTACCCACAGTCAGTGATGGTCTGGGGTGCCATGTCAGCTGCTGGTGTTGGTCCACTGTGTTTTATCAAGGGCAGGGTCAATGCAGCTAGCTATCAGGAGATTTTGGAGCACTTCATGCT